>CAUYTI010097370.1:0-39994 GCA_963575145.1 Galago senegalensis
CTCTAATAATTTTTATTGTTTCATGTCTTAAGTCTAAGTTCTTTAACCAGTGAGAGTCAATTTTTGTTAGAGGAGAAAGGTGTGGGTCCAGTTTCAATTTTCTACAGGTCACCAGCCAATTCACCCAGCACCATTTGTTGAAGAGGGAATCTTTCCCCGATTTATATTTTTAATAGGCTTATAAAACAATCAAATGATGATAAGTGTCTGGGTTTACCTCTTGGTCTTCAATTCTGTTCCATACATCTACTTTTCTATTTTTGTGCCAGTACCATGCTGTTTTGATCACTATTGATTTATAGTATAGTCTGAAGTCTGGAAGTGTGATTTCTCCTGATTTGTTTTTATTCCTGAGTAATGTCTTGGTTTGAGATTTTTCTCTGTTTCCATATAAAACAAAGTGCTAATTTTTCCAGGTTTTTAAGGTATGACAAGAGGTGCTTTAATAGGGATTGCATTAAATCTGTAGATTGCTTTAGGTAGTATAGAAATTTTAACAATGTTGATTCTTCCCAGCCATGAGCATATATATTTTTCCATTTGTTGACATCTTCAGCTATTTCTTTTCTCAGGGTTTCATAGTTGTCTTTATAGAGATCTTTCATATCCTCAGAAATATACACTCCTAGATATTTCATCTTCTTTGGCACTACTGTAAAGAGAATAGAGTCCTTGACTGATTTTTTCCCTCTGACTATTGTTGGTATATATAAAGGCTACAGATCTGCGAGTATTAATTTTGTAACCTGAAATGTTGCTGTATTCCTTGATCAGTTCTAAGAGTTTTGTAGTTGAGTCCTTGGGATTTTCCAGATATATAATCATATCACCTGAGAAGAGTGATAGTTTGATCTCCTCTGATCCTATTTGGATCCCCTTGATTGCCTTCTCTTGCCTGATTGTGGTGGCTAAGACTTCCATTACAATGTTAAAAAGCAGTGGAGACAGTGGGCATCCCTGTCTGGTTCCTGATCTGAGTGGAAATGATTTCAATTTTACTCCATTCACTACAATCTAATCTTATGTTTAAAAAACACAGAAATACGGATATAAAATAACAGTAAAAAATAAAATAGGGCTAGGCACAGTGGTTCACACCTGTAATCCCAGCACTCTGGAAGGCCAATGTAGGTAGACTGCCTGAGCTCATTGCTTACGCTTAGGCATAATACCAGCCTAAGCAAGAGCAAGACCCCATCTCTAAAAACAGCCAGTCATTATGGAGGGCTCCTGTAGTCCCAGAAACTCAGGAGGCTGAGACAAGAGAATTGCTGGAGCCCAAGAGTTTTTTTTGTTTGTTTCTTTTTTCACATTGATGCATATATGGGGTTCAGGGTACTGCTTTGTACCCTGAAATGTTTACATTGAACCAAGTAACACATCCATCACAATTATACTCATTTCTTAATAGTTTTGAAATGTACCACTGCCTCATGCACATTAGGTGAGGTCCCCCCGAATACCCTCCCTTCCCCCATAACCCCTCTCCCCACCCTTCTCTCTCACTGTGACATGCCAAACTTCTAAATGCCTCTAAATTCATTATCAGTTGGAGCCTCGTGATTACCACACTTGGTTGCATTTCAGTGTCCACTTCTCTCCTTTTCAAATATTGTTTTTCTTAAAAAGGAAGAAAGAAGAGAGAGGAAAGAGAGGAGAGAGGAGAGGAGCCTAACATAAAAGTCTTGGATCAGAAATCTGCCACCACCATCCCCCAAACGCAGGGCAAGCTTTTCATTTTAACAAAAACATGTGCAACTGGCAAGAAGGGTGTGAGCCAGTCTATTTTTTTTTCATGTGTTAATGAACTACCTATTGCCAAATGGAACTCTTTCCTTAATTCCAGACCAGCAAACACCATTTTCTAATAATGCAAAATGACAAAGTACTAATTAGAAGGAACGTAATCTGAGTCACAATTCTCATTAATTAGAAGTTACTACAGTGATTATTAATAAGTCACATTATCATTAGACCAAAGAAAATGTCAAAGTTGATTTATGCATACAGGAGCCTCTAATAATAAACAAAGTCTCCAATTAAGGACCTTTGTAAAATGACCAAAGTAGAAAAAACAGCATTTTACAGATTTAATAAATGCTCTGAAAAGATCACATTTCATACTGATCAGATGTAGGAGACCAAGCACCATGATCATAGGGGCAGACACTGGTTCTTGAGGGAGGCTCTGGGAATGGAACAATCTCCTGGCCGGCATGGAGATGTTTTGCAGCCTGGAGACAAACCTCAAGCAACTTAGTGCTCTAAGGAGACAAGATCTGTGGCTCAGTAAGCAGGTGTTGGACTCTGAACACTTATGGTACATCAGGGTGGGAGTCAAGACTGTGGGAAAAGAGCACTTAGCGATCCTTAAGCATGGAGTCCTCAAGCCGCCCCCCCACCTGTTGTATATTATTTCAATAAAGGCCACGGTGGAGGTTACTCGAGGCTCTCCTGCACCTATGGGGAGCCTCACCTCCTGCAAGCTTGTACTTTCAATCCGTGTAGTGGCTATTTCCTACACGTGGGTATCGGAGTGACATAGCAGCCCCGACATTCAGATGCCTTTTTCCCAGCATTAAATATACTCTGAAATATTCAATAAGATGACTAGGAAGAGAAATATTTTATTTAAAACTCTCCAAAGAGTACCAACACTTTAAGAAACCTAACCAATCCCAAACATGACTAATGCCCTAAAGACCTTAAGATGCATCTATCTCCAAGGTCAAAAGTCCTATCTTCCTTCCAAGTTCAACTGGCTAATTAAGATGAATTGCAGATAAATGCAAACATGAATTGCGGGCAGTTAAAGACCAATATTATCACAACAGAGGAAGAAAGAAGTGCTCAGTTAATTGCAAAGCCATAATAACAAGGGTAAATTTCTTATTTCTTTTTTTTTTTTTTTTGCAGTTTTTGGCTGAGGCTGGGTTTGAACCCACCATCTCCAGCCTATGGGGCCAGCGCCCTGCTCCTTTGAGTCACAGGTACCACCCAATTTCTTATTTCTTTTACAACCTGTCAGCCTTCCTAATTCTTTTCTCCCTGGTTTTTATAATTTTGAACAAGTTCAGCAAACATCATGAAGACATTTAATGTTTGTAAATTCTGGTATGTATTTGTACTCTCAACATAATTAAAAACTCTGTAATAAAAAGTGATCTATCTTTGGTTTATAAAAACTAAAATGGTTTCTTGTGTTAAATTTTCTAATTGCTTGGCGGTGCCTGTGGCTCAAGGAGTAAGGGCGCCAGCCCCATATACCGGAGGTGGCAGGTTCAAAACTGCAAAAAAACTGCAAAAACCAGCCAAACGCTGCAAAAAAAAAAATAAAGAAAGAAAGAAAATAAGTTTTCTAATTGCTACATGTGGTCTGGATTAGTTAACTGTGGTCTTAGTACATAATTAACATAACAGTAAAATAAAAGGCATTATTACTTAATTATTTTACAGTTAAGTTTGAGATTTGGACTCTTAAGTAGTTGATACTAATACGTTTGCTACTTTCATTAATCAAATAAAAACTCATGTTTCTCAATTACAGGACAGACATTAAATAAGTTTAAAGATTTCTTTCAAAGAGAATTCAACTACATTTATCTCATTTTACAGATGTAAGTTATTCTAATTAAAGAATACATGAATATATGTTCACTCTAGGAAATTCGGGGAAAATATAAAAGCTGAGCAAAAAATTAAACTCATCACCCAGAGACCATCATTTTAATTTTTATATACATGCTGCCAATATTTTCTACTCATACATATGTTATCTTACTATTTTACAAAACTTGAAATTTCTCTAAACTTTCATTTTTGGCTTAAATCAGTTTAAAATAGTCATTTTCTTACATACTTCTCATGGGTAAAAATGGATAGAGCAGAATGAAATTAATTTACAGGCCACGCATGATTTCATATATGTACATATGTATGATACACACAAAAGTGTGTATAAAATGCAAATACATATCCCCATATGAAAAATCATGTGTCCAGAGCTCTTTCATACAGATCCAGTCAAATTTATATTTTAAAGTCATACCATAATTTTTTTTGATTTGTCATCCCCAGTCCATATAAGCCTAAGATGTAAGCTGTTGATCACATTATAACTACACAATGAAGACTGACCAGATAAGAGAAACTAGACTAGCTTAAAGTATAAAACATTTTTCAAATAAATGTAAGAAATTAACATAAGCACACTCAGACCTAGATTAAAATTTTTATTAGACCCACAAAAGGAAATTACAAATGTTTTTTAATTTGCATCGGTCTCTGCTATTAAAGAACCAGCTATTATCACAAAGAAAGTGAAGAGAAAAGAAGTCTTTTCACTATGATAACTTCTAGTTGGTGGCAAATGAAAATATACACATACATAGACAAATAATGAAAAAGTACACCTTATGAATGATGAACACAAAATTTATAGATTTACCTAATAGTAAGAGCTATCTCCGAAATGTATAATCTACAAAGTTGTTTAAATACAGGTTAAAATAAAATATAATAGAGATTAGACAAAAAACCGGAATGGGAAAATCAGATGTATCTTTGAAAACTTCTGATACAAAGGGATAATAATGTCCTCTCTCTAATTCAAGAATTCCAAAGGATTATTTTATGGAGCACAGGTAAATCCCTTTTGTGAGATTTGTAGAATGTGGCACTGGAGATAAATATACTTTAATTTGGAACATGTGCAAGCATCTATAAACATCCACTCGAGTCTGTTCTGTCTGTACCAACATTTTCACTGACAATGCATTCTGCACACCAGATACAGCTGTTCTACAGCTTTCAAATGCTTGTATAAAACTAGCTTCTATCCATTTAAAAAAATTACATGAATAGCAAAACTTTGGATTAAAATGTGGCATTCTTAATTTCCTTGTGATCTTAGAGAAAGGACAAAGAAAAGGATTATTTCAATATTAAACATATGCTAATGTTTATATATGAAGATAATCACATATATAAAGTCACTTTTACTTACTAGCAATACTATAAAATTCAACAGAAACAAATAGCATTTACTACTTTTAAACAGCCTCATTCTACTAGTCATTTGGCATCTGGCCTATGCCTATGAAACAGCATGTTAAACCACACAGACATCAATCCTGTGATCACTGGTCCTGCAATCTAGTGTGGTGTCTCACAACACAGCTCAGAAATTAGGCTATATTCCAAATGAGGGCCCTCAAGCTGTGTCTCGAAGGAATGCCACTGACCAGAGAAGAATAATGAAACACGTACTCCCTGAAGCAATGTTACCCTGAAAATAACAGCAAATTTAACTAGACTTTCTTTGAAATAATCTCAACTCAATAAACTTTCTTCAGCTATCTTTTCTGATTCAAGAATCTGATATTGAGATTTTTTTGCAATATTCTTAAGAAATAAAACATGACAAATATCTTGTTAGTACTGAACCATGACATCACTAGCGAAAACAAGTAATCTGAAAATGTTAAGGAAACTTAAACTTGCTAAAAGATCTTGAAAGTTTAAAGGAAATAGAACTGAAAATAATAGGTCTATCCTTCTGATTAGTATTATCAGAGGGAAGAATTACTATCACTATTAATAACAACCACACCGACACTTCATGGATGCCCTAATCCCAAAGTTATTTTATCATCCTAATTCTATAATCTGCAGTCAGTAAAACAGAGTCCTTGGCTAGGATAGTGACGTTTCCTAAAGGATTACGAAAATAAGTCTCCTTGACCTTAATTGGGAGGAGGAAGGGAGGGTTCTTCTCTCTTTTCATTTCCAAAGGCACTCCTTAAAGTTCTCTCCCAATGTAAAATCAAAGGTTGAATCATTTTTTTTATGAATAAAGAGTAAAAGGGAAGAAAGGGAGGGAGTTACATGGCAGACTTTGAAATATTAGACGTTTTATATAAATTAATGGCCTCAGTCACCCTCAAACATAATTCACTTTTCCAGTGAGAAAAAACGGACCTCAGAAAGGTTGAGAAGTTTGCTCCACACCATATCACACCCATTTCTTTAACAACTGAGTTGGGATTCAAACTCTTACTCTTTGCAGTCTGCTGCCTCCCTGCCTGAGGTTTTAGGCAGCACAGTTTGATCACAATACCTTTCGGTATGAAAATGAATAACTTTAACCAGCTGGTCTTAATATCACAGGGACTGAAATTAAAAGAAAAACCCACAACAGCCACAAATATTTAGAACCGCAAAGGAATATGTCATACTACAGCCAATAAAGTTCTAGTTAACAGAACTTCCAAAGCTAGACCCCTGAAATGAAAACCCACAGGAAGGAGAAAAAAAATTGCTGCTGCCAAAATGCTAATAATAACCCCCTAAAAATACTTTTACAATACATGGGACTATTGAATCCTCAAGTCTGGAACTATCTCCTTTCCAAGTCCTCCCGTTTTCCCTGTTTTCAGACAGCTAAGGAAGCAGGATGGCTGAGATGCCTGCAATGACCTTTTATGGATCTGCTGAGCTTGTTCACAGAGCCCAAGGCAAAGCAACTTTGAGGGTTTGGCAAAGAAACTCATTTTTAGTTGTTTTTATTTTTAAGAGAGAACATCATCACAAAAACATTAATGTTCTAGTTACAAAAACAAGAAATATTTCTAATGAAGCTGAGTCTCCTTTTCAAAGATTTTTACTACACAGAAATCAGAACTTAAAACCCAGAAAGGCATTATTATTTTGGTTTTCCAAAAACAACAAGGAATCATAAAAGTACAGGGCTTGAAGGAATCTTGAACAGTTACTTACTCCATCTTCTTCATTTCAAAAAAAAAAAGCATATTAAAGTATTTAAAATAAATGGGAATTCATTCGATATTAATACCTTCTTTCAGGCAGATGGTGGCTCACGCCTCCTAGCAGTCTGGGAGGGAGAGGAAGGTAGATTGTTTCAGCTCAAGAGTCTCAGACCAGCCTGAGCAAGAGAGACCCCATCTCTACTAATACTAGAAAAATCATGCAAGTGTCATGGCCTGTGCCTATACTCCCAGTTTCTCGGGAGGCTGACACAGGAGAATCAGTTGAGCCCAGGAGTTTGAGGTTTCTGTGAGTTAGGCTGATGCCATGGCACTCTAGCCTGGGCAACAGAGTGAGACTGTCTGTCTCAAGAACAACAACAACAAAACCTTCTCTCATGTGAATGTGAAAAAACTCATTATTCACAAACAGGACTTCGTTTTTCATTTATTTTTGAGATATGCCTGAGCGGTGTCATCATTGCTCACTGCAACCTCAAACTCATGGGCTCAGGGGATCCTCCTACCTCAGCCTCCCAAGTAGTTGGGACTATAGGCATGCACCACCACACCCAGCTAATTTTTCTATGTTTAGTACAGACAGGGTCTCACTTTTGCTCAGGCTGGTCTTAAACTCCTGGGCTAAAATGATCCTTCAACCTCAGCCTCCCAAAGTGCTGGAATTACAAGAGTGAGCTACCACACCCAGCCAAGAGATTTCTCTTATCACCATCCTGAATCACTCATTTTGCTTTGAAAACTTATAAAGTTCTTATTCAGTATTCAGGGTGGGAAGTGATGGAGTAGCAGCCTGGGTGGAAAAAAGGAAAACAAATATTATCAAATGTCAAACACTATCTTGGATCCTTTTTCATATGTGGCATTATTTAATCTCTACCACCTTTGAAACAGGTAATATTAGCCCATTTTACCATGTAGAAATTGAGGTTTAGAAGGATAAATTCCCTGAAGCCATAAGATAACTCAGGTCTGTCTCAATACCCCACATGTGGATTCCTAGTTCATTATTCTTTATATCAGATAGCACCAAATTTGTCAAAATGGAGTACCAAAATTTTACCTTAGCTTTCATTCTAATGCATCAGATTGGATTAGGGACCACAACTTCAAGAACTGGGGATTAAGACATGTAGTGGCCAACAGCTCTTATTTGAAACACTGGGGCTACTTTACACTCATTGGAAACTTCTAAAAGCTAGGAAGGGCTGACACCAGCTGCAAAACTCACCAGAGTGTGAGAGCATGAGATCCAAGAGGGCTGACAACAGGCAATAGAATATTGGGGAAAGATATAAAAGCAATCACCTCTTAGGGCAGGTGGTTGACAATAGCCCTTGCAAGTGACAAGGAGTGGGACTTGTGGCCATAACCTTCTTGTATATCCATGAAAACTGCCTAACAGCTGTCTCTGGTGTACACCTCATACATCAGCAATCTCTGTAACACACAAAACTCTTTACACGTAGACAATGCGGATGATTTAGAGGAAGAGATGCAGGGAGAGCAAAGGATGAAATAAAGACACCTGATCCAATATTCTGGAAGATAAGCGGATTGGGAGAAGATCTGTGGATAAGCATGCTACCCTGCACCGTAGCAGAGAAAGCAACTTCAATCAGAGAAAGAAACAAACAAAAATAATGCTGAGTGTGGCTGAGTTGCTCCTATAGTCCCAGCTACTCAGCAGGCTGAGACAGAAGGATCATTTGAGCCCAGGAATTTGGGACCAGCCTGGGCCAACACCCCATTTCTAAAAAGTAAAAAAAATAAAAAATAAAACCCCCAAAATTTAAGTCAATGAACAAGCAAACAAAAAACAAAAGATACTGAGTGACGCTGTAAAACCAGACAAAGTTATGTAGCTCAAGGACAATGGATACTTTCCCACACACACTCCCAGCCCCTCCCTACTTTCTCAAGCACTCCCAACCGCATATCGGGCCCTAAGACCAGGAGGCAGCTCCCGGCCCCTCCCTACTTTCTCATACCAGCGCCGAAAATAACCGCTTTAAAAAAAAATCCTCAAGCAAAGATTGTCAGCAACTCTGCGAGCCTTAAATCCCCCAATCACAAACTACCTCATGCCCCTATCACCCTCACCCCACTTGCGTGTAATCTTAGCTTTATAAGCAGCCTGTAACAGCCTCTCGGGGTTCCTTCCCTAGCGGCTGAGGGAACCCTGACGTGTCGGCAATAAACCAACCTCTTGCTCTTTGCATCGACCTGTGCTTGTGAGTGGTCTTTGAGTGAGCGACCCCCGGGGCTGGGCACAACAGTATCATATTCTTTATGACACAGAAATTTGCGGTAACACTTCCTGTGGTAACAATGTGCCACTAATGAATTGTCTTAGCTCGACCTCTCAGAAAATTTTCTTTGAAAAATGTCTTTATTTCCGCTCAATTTGGGGAGAATGTTTTTTGTTATGTAGATAGCAAGGGACCCCTAGACCCCAAGCAGCCTTGGTGCTGCTTTAAGCAATTGCCCTACATGGGAGGAAGGACAAGGGCAGGCCATCTTGGGGTTGCCTCACCTTAATCCTGTCCTGAGTCACTGCCACACCTGGGAGATCTCCCCTGCTAATCTGCAAAAGACTTCAGGGAATCCTTCAGCCCACCTGCCAGGCAGCCAGGAACAGCAGGCTTTGGGAAGAGACCCAGAGTAACCTAAAGCTAATTTCAGTCCTTAACTGTTGTACAGGGTGGATCTCTGGTATTACTTTGGGCTTGCTCAGCTCCCACAAGCCTAGTTCTTTGAGAAGTCTGTCCTGAAAGCCTCTGGCATCCAACTTCTCCTGACTCTGGCTGGTGGAAATAGCCATGATTCTAGTTCCTGCTAGAGCTCTACAAAGTTTTCTCTTTACAAGTCCCTAGTAATAATTCTTTCCCCAGAACTATTTTTTCCATTCTACACATGGCAGGGTTGGTGTTCAGCCAAAGATTCAATAGACCATCCTATGCAGATTTCTGGAACACTTTCTGTTGGGGCTCTGTTCTCCAGGTACTCCACTCCCCAAATTCTCCCTGGCCTTCCCTGAACTCAGATCCATGTCTCAGAAGAGTAAAATCTGTTTGGCATCCCTTTCTCTATGTCACAGGATAAAAATTACCTCCATCAGGCAACGCCTGTGGCTCAAAGGAGTATGGCACCAGTGCCACATACTGGAGGTGGCTGGTTCAAACCTGGCCCCAGCCAAAAACTGCAAACAAAACAAAATAAAACAAAACCAAAATTTACCTCCATCCAGTAAGCTAGAGCAGTATGACTTACCTCATTTGTTTTCCTTCTCCTGGGGATCACAGGCCTGATATTCAGGTCTCATATCTGAAACCAATTGCAGCACATTTTGTCTGGTTTGAGTTTCTTTACATTGGAAAAGGGATTCCAGTCTTTATTGTTTGTTTGAAACTGGAGCACACCCTGCATCGTTTCTGTCAGGGACCAAGTGCACAGACTCTGGAGGAAAAGGATACACTTTTCAAAGGAAGAGCCACAAAGTATTAATTCTGGGAGCCAAAACAACTTAATACATTTTCTGTGCTTCAGTTTGTTTCTCTGTAAAATAAGGAGAGTAGTAATAGTAAATACTTCACAGATGTGTTGTGAGGGTTAGAGGACTCAGTAGTGCCAAGCTCTCAGAGAGAGGGGTGACCAGCATGTACTAAGGACCAGGGAGTTGCTATTTCTAGCCGAGCTACTTCCTAGGTCCGGTGACCTACTTTCCCTGGATGATTGCACCTCTCGTATTAAAGACAGAGTAATCTGGAAGAATTGGCAACAAACATCTTACTGCAGCTGTGCCTGTGGGAGACCTGGAAGAAACTGTGGGAATGATCAAAGGGAATTTAATATTGGTTGGTAATGTTTTAGGTTTTTATGAAAATGATAATAAATGTTAGTGTTTATTTTAAAACTAAACATGCTTTATAAAAGAAGAAAAACAACATTTCTCAGGTGTTGGATATTGCTAGCTAATTACCAAACTCTGTGTTTTTTTTCCTTTGCAGTTTTTGGCTGGGGCTGGGTTTGAACCCGCCACCTCCGGCATATGGGGCCAGCGCCCTACTCCTTTGGGCCACAG
The DNA here is from genome assembly GCA_963575145.1 of Galago senegalensis. Lineage (NCBI taxonomy): Eukaryota > Metazoa > Chordata > Mammalia > Primates > Galagidae > Galago > Galago senegalensis. The sequence continues at coordinate 10,867 of CAUYTI010097370.1, forward strand.
GCACCGCCCCCAAACTCTGTGTTCTTATCTTCTTCTCTGTTCACACATCTGATCTGGATTCTAGTTCCCAGCCTCTTCTATTACTATATGTAGCTGCGACTAAGATCTAGTCAATATGACAATAATATGACTGAATATGACCGTAATCTTTTCAACTCTTGGCTGATTGGAAGGATGATGATTCTTAGAGTGGCTTTGGGTGCGTGTGAGAAAGATGACTTCTCTTTCTTAGTATGAATTCCACAAAAGATGACCACCTGGCCAAATTGTTCTCATGAATATTAATTTTTTTGCAAGAGGCTTGCAATCTAGGAGGGTTTGCAAATGGTTTGCAAGCTAAGGGAAGAGTCTACAGCCTCTGACCTTAACATTTTCTTCTTTAAATTATTCTTTGCATTGATTTTCCTAAAGACTATATGAATAACTTACTAAAAGGCAGAATTGGCTCTAGGTGAAGAAATTGGTTTTTAAAATGAGACCAGAAAGGGCTCCTTGTATAGTCTCTGCCAATGACATAAAAGACCAGAATAATCAGATAAGTCATAAGGAGCACTATTTACTGGTTAGCAGCTACCAGGTAAGGATGAATCTCTGATTCTGTGATTAAAGATTCAAGCCATTCATGTAAAAAAATCAATATTTAAAATATAAATTGAGAATAGGCAATCTCCTTTTATACATAGAGTCGATTAAAGCACATTTATTATTAATTGGCACCACAGTGTAAAAGAGTATTGATCAGTGCCTATGCTTCTTGAACTATATGTGAACTAATCTTCCAGGTGGTCAGATTAAAGCTTCTCATCATAGGAGCAGACAGGAGGGTAGCTAAGGCCCTGGGCTTTCAACAGAGTCATGTATAAGGATCTGTCACTACTAACTCATTGTTCTTTCCAAATTTACCAAAATATTCAAGTCCTAATTTTCTCATTTGAAAAACAGAGGCTAAGAAAGACTTGCTCATTTTAAGGATAATGTTTAATCAAAAACTTCCCCATACTTACAACGTCCTAAGTTTACATGATTCAGGATTCTTGAAGTCTATCTTCATATGGAGAGAAAACCTGGGTTGAGATCCTATTCATATTTCAAATGACCTGTCATTTTAGAAAAGCCTACTCTCTTAGCAGACTGTGCGAGAAAACTGATACTTTTTATTTCCTTTACTGAATTTGACAGGAATTGTTTTAATTGAAGGTTATATATTTTTGTTAGGGCCAAATAAACCTAAACCAAGTTTGGTGACTTCACATCAGAGGAAAACCACCTGTAAAGTTGTGGTTTTATCCGGTAGATGCTGTTAATGAAGAGCTCTTCTGAAAAGCCATTTATCGCTAGTCCCACCTTTCAAGTTACATCTCAGGCAGTCTCTGGGTTATGAACAAGATAAGCTTTGTAGGTTTGTTCTTAAGTTGAATTCGCATGTTGGGTGGAACAAATACATTTATTTATTACTTGTAATAACGTTTGTTCATAAATATTAGTTGTACATCAATCAGATGTGTGTAACTTGGGGACTTGTCATAAGAGCCTCTGTTCGTAAGTGTGAGTTGTACGTAAATTGCATGTTCATAACTTGGGGACAGCCTGTACAGCCTCCGTCATATTGCTACACTCTGAGAACAAGAACAGCATTTGTTCTAATATTCTTCATCCTCCTGGTATTTGACAAGTACATCAAAGCCACATGGAACCTCCGTGTTGCTGATTTTCATTCCACCTCATACAGATTTTACTGGGAATGGACTATTTTGAGGATTATTCTCTCATCATCCCTCTTTGTTTTTACCGCAGCTCCTTAAATTCAGCAGTGTTCAGAGGGGGCCCTGCTACAAATCCTCCCCTGCTCCCGAATCTCCACTGCGTGTCTGTTATTTTATTATTTAACAAGTTTGATAATTGTAAGCCAAGTGCGTCTTTTACTAAAACAACAAAACATCTCTGTTGGACAAAAGAATCCCCCTATAATTAGAGATAAATAAGAAGGCTAACATATAAATAAGGGGTATTTAAAACACCATTAAAAAGCAAAATTCATTTTCATTTCTCAGGCAGAGAAATGGGCTCCCATGAACTTTATAGACACCCTGTATATAAATAATGAATTTCCCTCTTAGATTCCTGAAATCAGTTGCTGTGTCTTATTACTGATACAACAATAAAATAAAGAGTTGAGGATCTAAAGGCAAAATATCCTCATAACATTTATGACTCTGATAAATAGAATTAAGCATTGGATCTTAAACATTCCAAGGAGAAAGATGGTGGGGATGTTAAGGGACGAGAAGAGGACTTACGTTCTCCATATTTGTGTTTTAGACTTTTAAAATAGATATTCTGGTTTCAAATGTCATTTTAAATTGTGACAGCATCTAAAATGTCAAGGCCAGAGAATTAATATGTTAAGAAGACATACTCTTTGTAGAGCTGGGAAGAGCTATTCATTAAAAAAGAAACGTGTGGACTAACAAGATTAAAACCTCATTCACGTAATGCACATAATTGCCAAAACTACCCCATGACATTCCTCAAATGATATTTTGAAACAATAAAAAATCACCATAATTAAAGTGCATTAATTACCCACGTAAACCAGCATACATAGAAATTGCCAAATATTGATTTTGTCCACCTTTAGAGACTCCTTGGCATCTATTCAAAAATCTTCTTTTTATAAAATGAACCCAAAGCTTGATTCCGTCATCAGTCACTCTCAGAGCAAAACCAGTTATTTAAATTAAGAATGTGTCAATTATTTCTCTGTCACGTATTTGCTAGTTTAGGAACTTTAGTGCTTTTGTTGCATAAAAGTTATGAAGAAAATAGATATGCATTAAACATGAAAATAATTATTCCATAATCATCCCAACAATTTATTATAAATTTATCATTATGGTACAAAGTCATGTCATATGCATGGCTGCTATTTTCATTGTTGGGGTTTTATTTTTACTTCATAATTGAGTAGACAAAATTAGAAGGACTTCTATAAAAGACAATTTTCTTCTAATATTGTTGGCTGCAAATAATTTTGAATGTGTTTCAGTCTGTAGCTCTGTAGCAACTCCCATGTTTTCCTTTACATAGTAAAAAGTCTTTGCTTGAAAGTTAAATGTCAAGTTGGGAACATTCCCCAGCACCTCTTGCCTTTCTGAGTCTCACACGTGACTTGGTGTTGCCAATGGAGTATGAGTAAAAGTGATGAGCAACATTTCCTTTCCAAGTGTTTCTTCCCAAAATATTTTTCTTTCATATTCTTTTGGTTTTCTGGTGAAAGCATATGAAACTAAGGTTATCATGAACCCAAGAGTCCTAGCTCTCTAAATCAGTAAATGAGACCCACACACTGTCCCCTGGGCCATACCTCTGTGGCCCTGAACACCAACCAGCAAAACAAGCCCCCCAGTCCCACATGCTGGCATGTGGGCTACACCCCCACTGCGTGCCACACCTGCATCCAGCTTTCCACCCTGGACCTGCTAGCTATAAGCTTCCCCCAGTCTAGTGCCCTCATACATTTCCTAGATGGAGTGAATGCTCACAGCCCTGACACCTACAGTCACCACCTAGGTAGCCTCACTAAACAGCTACTGCTATCATCATAGGGAAACTTGGGTGGAGCAGTCCCCTGCAATGCCACCTCAGGGAAGAGGGACTGACCTAGCTCTTGCCCAAGCTTTCAAAAATGCACTAGAGACCACCCCATCATGCCACACAAAGATTCCTCAGCACTGGCTCAGGTCTCATCTGGCAAAGTCCCACCATCTATCTGCTGATCAACTGTAGTCCCATGACATGCCTAGATACCTGTCAAGGGACCAACCCACCAAGTTGAATAAATAGACATGAATACTGGATTGGTTGACAACCATAGGAAATCAAGACAACACAGGAGGACAGCTGTGTTACAGATTCTCACTGTATCTGCCCCTCTCCTGCCAGTTCAATACTCCACAGTAGGACACAAAAGCATTATCTAGGGATCTCTCATCCTTTCAAAATAGATTTCCCAGCAAAGGAGAGGAGGTGTGTTATGAAACAAACAATCATCCCTGAGCTGGGTGAAGAGGTTCAAATGAGAAGAAACCAGCAAAACAATTCTGGCAATGTGAAAAGATAAGCTACTGCAACATCCCAAAAGATCACAATATATCCTCAGCAGCTGACCCTCACCAAATGGGAATTGTTGATACATCAGAAATGGAATTCAGAATATGAATGACAAACAAGATGAATGGAACTGAAGAGAAAATTAAAATCCAATACAAAGAAATAAAAAATATTTTAGGATGTGAATAAAAAATATTAAAAACTCACTAGAAAGATAGACAACATAAAAAAACATACAAAACAAGTTTAAAAAGTTAAAGAGTCATCTAGGGAATTACAATATACATCAGAAAGGTTCAAGAAAAGGATAGTCCTGGCAGAAAAAAGAATCTCACAGCTAGAAGACAAGGCTTTCAAACTAACCCAGTTAGCTGAAGATGCAGAAAAAAGAATAAAGAAGAATTTGAGGGGACCTCACCTAATGTGCATGATGCAATGGTACATTTTAAAACTATTAAGAAATGAGTATAATTGTGATGGATGTGTTACTTAGTTCAATGTAAACATTTCACATTGTATACTGAAACAGTACCCTGAGCCCTATAAATGCATCAATATACAAAGTTATGATTTAATAAAAAGTAATTAATTTTTTAAAAGAGCACTAGATTAGGAGTCAGGAAAGAAAGGCAAAGCCTGTAATGTGAGTCTCTGGTTCCTCACTGATAAAATGGAGACAATAATGCCCTTCAGGGTATTTCTAAGAATTAAGAACCGTGTATTTGTAAATATGGTAAATTTTAAAACATTTTATAAATATAAGGTATTATTATTTTTTAAAAAAGTAATAAACAATCACTCAGAGAAATATTGGACTATGTGAAACAACCCAACATATGAATTATACATAGCCTGGAGGGAGAAAAATAAAAAAAAAAAACAAAGAATAGAAAACCTATTCAAGGGTGTGACTGAGAAAAAAAAATCCCTGGTATTACCAAAACTTCAGGTATCCTGATCCAAACTGGTCATCCCATACAGAGACGATTCATAGCAGATGGAACATCTCGGAAACACATAGTCATCACTCTGGCCAAAGTCAGGATGAAACCAACAACTAATGTAAAATGGAAAACCAGTTAGGTTAACAGTAGGCTTCTCAGGGGACACCATACCGGCCAGAGGGGATTGGGATCCTATTTTTAGTCTTCTTCAAAGAACAACTTCCATCCACTAACTTTGTATCCTAAAAAACAAAATATCATAAATGGTGGAGAAATAAAGACTTTTACAGACAAGCAAACACTAAAGGAATGCATCACCTTTAGACCTGCCCTATAGAAATTGCTGAAAGGTGCACTCTACATGCAATAGCACAATATATACACACACTAGCTAAAAAACACCCAAAAGTGATAGCTCACAGCTCTTATGAACAATAACACAAAAGAGAAAAGAAAGCAATAAGGTGTCGTCTAACACGGTAAACAGAATAGCATCCCACGTATCACGACAAATACTCTTTGTGAATGCTTTGAATGAACCACTCAAAAGACACAGATGGCTGAATGGATGAAATCACACAACCCAGGTATTTTCCACCTCTGAGAAACTTGTCTAAACCATGAGGACTCACAAAGACTCAAGGTAAAGGGTAAAGGGATGAAAAAAAAAAAAAACATTCCACACACATGGAAACCTAAAGAGAGCAGGTGTAACAATTCTCATATCAGATAAAATAAACTTTAAGTCATCAGTGGTTTACAAAAGACAAATATGGGCATTACTTAATGGTGACAGGAGCTATTCATGCTAAATATAGATGCACTTAAACAGGAGTTCCCAGTTTCATAGGGCAGATTCTTCTAGCTCTAAGCAAAGAAATAAACAGTAGTATCTTAATTGACAAGGACTTCAACTCTCCCCTGACAGGATTAGACAGAGCAGCAAAGCAGAATACGAATAAAGAAACATTGGACTTAAACAAGACTCTGGAACAAAGGAATCTTGGACATTTACAGAACATTCTATCCAAAACTACTAAATATATGTTCTTCTCATTAGCACATGAAACATTTTCCAAGATTGATCATATCTTAGGCCACAAAACGAGTCTCAGAAAATTCCAAATATTTGAAATCATACGATATGTGTTATCAGACCATGGCAGAATAAAACTAGAAATCGATTTTAAGAGAAACACTCAAATTTATACAAAGTCCTGAAAATCAAACAATCTGCTGCTAAATGACACTGATCAATGATGAAATCAAGATTGAAATAAAAATATTCCTCAAAATGAATGAAAAAGGAGACCCAAGCTCTCAAAATATATGGAATAGAGCAAACACATTCCTAAAAGGAAAGATCATAGCATAAAAATGCCCATATTAAAAAGATGGAAAGATCACCAATGAACAACCCACTGTCACATCTCAAGGAAGTAGAAAAAAGAACAAACTAAACCTCAAGTCAGCCAGAAGAAAAGAAATAAAAAATATCAGAGCAAAACTAAATGAAATGGAGGTGAAATTAAATTACAAAGGGTCAATAAAACTACAAGTTTGTTTCTTTGAAAAGATAAATTGAATGAAGAGACCGCTGCCTAGATTAGCCATAAATAGAAAAGAGAGGATTCAAATAAGCTGAATCAAAAAAGAAGAATGAGACATTACAACTGACACTGTAGAATGTTAAATATTATCCTTGAATACAACAAAGACCTCTATACAAACTAAAGGAAATGAACAAATTCTTGGAAACACACAATCCCCAAGTCTGAATCATAAAGAAATCAAAATCCGGAACAGACTGACAAGGAACACCGGGATTGAAGTAGTAATAAGAAAATCTACCAACCGGAAAGCCTCTGGACCAGACAGATGCACGGCCGAATTCTACCAGACCTACAGAGAGCTTCACTGTTCTGGACACTGCTTCCTTCCTCTTCCTCTTTGGGCCTAGGTACAGCCTATTACATGGACTAGCCCTCAAGTACCAGACCTCCCACTTGCTAGCTTCCCTAAACCCTGCCCATATCTTTGCAAATAATCCTTTTATTAAACTCCCTTCAAATTAAAAAAAAAATACTAGTATTTATTTGTTCCTTTTAATTAGCACCTGCCCTGTGTGTCAATATGATAATAATAATAGCAAACATTATTGCCAAATATTCTACATTGTCTTTAATCTTTGCAGAAAGATTGTGTGATCATTTTTTTTCTGATCCATGTTTAGAAAAGTCAAAGTGCTTTGTCTTGGGTCACAGGAGAGCAGGCACAGCCCTTATATGTCAAAAACAGGACTTAAACCCTGGTTCCTCCCTCTGATTCTAAGGGATTGTTAAAAAATGGTGGAATTGACCTTCACCCAACTTGCAGCTAAGAGAGGCAATGACACACAATGAGGCAGAGAGAAGTGACACAAGCAGAAAACCTAATCCTAGATACAGTTTGCTTTAAAATCATTCATAAATTTAGTCCCTGAAATTTTGGTCCTCGAAAACTTTTTACTTTAAAGTTAAAAAAAAAACTTACATACAATATAGTATGTCAGAAATATTAAATAACTCTTCAAAGGTTTTTAAAACTATAGGTGAATATAACAATAAAAACAGAGATTAAGCATTAGAAGATATGAGGGCTTTGTAGATAACATATATAAAATAAAAATTATTTCTGAACATATATTTTTGAAAGCATATTGTTTCTGAAACTATGTCATTTCATGGGTGATTTTCCTCAATAATCAAATGTACATGGCAACCATTTAAAAAATATGAGGAAATTTGGCAGTAAAATCTCAAAAATAACATCAAAGACAAAGGCAATAAAAGAATATTAAACAAGCTAGACTGCATGAAAATTAAAATCTTTTGTGTAGCAATATACTATCAACAAAGTGAAAAGACATCTCAGGAAATGAGAAAAAAATTACAAATCATATATCTGATAAGAGATTAATATCCAGTATATATAGAGTACTCTCAAAATTCAATAGCAAAAAAAAAAAAATCTGATTCAAATATGGGCAAAAGATTTCAGTAGACATTTTTCTAAAAAAAAAAAAACAAGCACATGAAAATATGCTCAACTAATCCTTATTCCAATTTATATCTAAACTGCAAAGAGATACTACCTCACATCCATAAGAAGGCCTACTATCAAAAAGTAGATAAATAAATAAAGAAAGAAAATACCAAGTGGTAGCAAGGATGTGGAGAAATTGGAACCCTTGGGCACAGTTGGTATGAATATAAAATGGTATATTTGATGTGGAAGACATTATGGCTATTCTCCCAAAGTAAAAATAATATCACCATAATATTCAGCAATTCCATGTCTGATTATATACCTCAATTATATAGAATTGAAAGCAAGGTCTCTAAGAGACATTTGTACACTGGTGTTCACAGCCACATTATTTATAATAGCTTAAATATGAAAGCAACTCAGTGTGCTCAGTGAGGAAGCTAAAATGTTTCATGCATACATACACACAAATACACACAAAATGGAATATTATGCATGCTTAGAAAAAAAACAATTGCTGACACATACTACAACATGGATAAACCTTGAGGACATCAAGTGAAATTAGCCAGAAACAGAAAGACAAGTGCTGTGTGATTCCAGTTATAAGGGTAGCCAAATTTACAGAGACAAAGTACAATGGTGGGTGTCAGGAGTAGAGTAGGGGGAAAGGGAATTATTGCTGAATGGGCCAGTGGTATTAAGATGAAGAGTCCAGCAGTGCTGGTGTACGACAATGTGAATGTACTGAATACCACTGTACTGGACTGAATACCACTAAACTAGACTGAATACCACTGAACTATACTGAATACCACTGGACTATACTGAATACCACTGGACTGGACTAAATTCAATTGGACCAGACTGAATACCACTGGACTGGACTGAATACAACTAGACTGGACTGAATACCACTGGACTGGACTGAACACCACTGAACTGGACTGAATACCATTGGACTGGACTGAATACCACTGAACTGGACTGAATACCACTGGACGGTACTGAATACCACTGGACTGGACTGAATACAACTGGACTAGACTAAATACCACTGGACTGGACTAAATACCACTGGACTGGACTGAATGCCACTGAACTGGACTGAATACTATTGGACTGGACTGAATACCATTGGACTGGACTGAATACCACTGGACTGGACTGAGTACAATTGGACCAGACTGAATACCACTGGACTGGACTGAATTCAACTGGACAAGACTGAATACCACTGGACTGGACTGAGTACAACTGGACCAGACTGAATACCACTGGACTGTACTGAATACAACTGAACTGGACTGAATACCACTGAACTGAACTGAGTACCCCTGGACTGTACTGAATACCACTGGACTGGACTGAATTCAACTGGACCAGACTGAATACCACTGAACTGGACTGAATACCACTGGACTGGACTGGACTGAATACCACTGGACTGGACTGAATACCACTGGACTGGACTGAATTCAACTGGACCAGATTGAATACCAGTAGACTGTACTGGATACCACTGAACTGGACTGTATACCATTGGACTGGACTGAATACCACTGGACTGGACTGAATACCACTGGACATTACTGAATATCACTGGACTTTACTGAATACCTTTGATCTATACTGAATACCACTGGACTTGACTGAATCCCACTGGACTGGACTGAAGACCACTGATCTAGACTTAATACCACTGGACTGGACTGAAGACCACTGGACATTAGTGAATATCACTGGACTTTACTGAATACCTTTGATCTATACTGAATACCACTGGACTGTACTTACAAATAACTAAGGTGATAAGTTATTAAGTGTATTTTAACACAATAAAAACATTTTAATAAACATGCATATGGAAAATAGAGAAATAGAGAAGAGAGTGTAAATGAGAGAAAAAGATTTATCAAAGACACTTAAAAATTGAGACTAAATAAGACATGTTTAACTAATGACTTAATTTTACTGAGGAAATCTAGATACATTTGGGCATGGAATCCTGCTCAATATTCTCAATATGTCTTTCAGCTCTTTGTTCTATGTGTGAGTTCCCAGTTACATGATTGATTGATTTAAAAAAATAAATAAGGATTGATCAATTATTATTAAAGGCCAGCTGTGGTGGCTCACCCCTGTAGTCCTAGCACTCTGGAAGGCCGGGGTGGGTAGACTGCTTGATCTCGGAAGTTTGAGACCAGCCTGAGCAAGAGTGAGACCCTGTTTCGACTAAAAATAGAGAAACTATCTGGGTGTTGTGGAGGTGCCTGTGATCTCTTGAGCCCTACAGTTTGAGGTTGCTGTGAGCTATGATGTCACAGCACTCTACCCAGGGCAACAGAGTGATACTGTTTCCAAAAAGAAAAAAAAGAAGTTATTAAAGATGTTAATAAGACAAGCTTTCCATTTGGAGTTACTAATTATCTGTCTCTAAAACACAAGTAATCAGCGACAGACACGGAAGCTCCTATTAAAACTAGTAAAAGAGGATTCTGGGAGCTGGTGACCCAGCTCTTTAGATGGCTCCCATCTCTTGACTCCCAAATCTCAGCTGTCACTCCTCATGCTGTCCTTGGGGCCTGTGAGTGACTGAGCACAGGAAAAAGTGTGACCTCTGTTGAATTCCAGTAAAGGACTGAAGTCAAGTTGTTTTTCTGGGGAGGGGGGAATGTCAATTTCTAGATAACCTGGTTGAAGTTGAAGAAAGCAACATAAAGAATTACCTTCCAAAAAAGGTAAAATTAATCAATGCAAATTTAAAATTAGCATATCCCAAAGGCTTTATCTTATTAGCTATTATTATTTTACTGATTAACAAAGAAAACACAAAAATATTGCAGTGTTTAAAAAGAGAACTTAAGTCATGCACATTCAGACAGCTAGGGAATGCTGAGATATATTTACGCAGAATTGAAAATCTGAAGAACCAGTCAATATTCTCAGGGCAATAACTAATTGCATTTCATCAGACATAATTTGCATTTCTATGGGCAAAAGTCATTAGCATTTCTCTTAGTTTTCTGCAAATTAAAATGTACCTCTAAGGAACAGCCCAGTCTAAGACAGAGGCGGAGATAACCCTGGTGAAGAGCTTGTCAGGACACCCACTACATTTCGAAGTCTTCCACGGTTTTCCCTCACAACATATAAAGGCCAAGATTAAATCTAAAAAGGGCAAAGATGGACTCTCTGGGAATGGGTAGCACAAATGTAAATAAAATCCTGAAAAAAGATGGGGCCTAGTAGAGTGGAAATTCTAATAATAATACAGAAGTGACAATATGAAACCATGTAAGAAAATAAGGGCTAGAAGTTTGGGGGTGGATATACAAGCTGTCCAAATTTCTCCTCAGGAGGAAGGACAGCAAGAGTGAGAGCCATAAGAAGTGAATATATTTTAAAGTTTTCATTCTATGGAATTGGAAGTACACAGAAGAAAGTTGGAAGAAATGAGCATCTTGACTGAAAAAATACAAACCACTTCCTAGGAGCGGTTGCTACGGTTGTCACTATTTTCTTTCCAAATAGTCGTAGAAAAATATATTTTGTAAATTGAAAATAGAAAAAGAAAGGAAGGAAATAAAAACACCACAGATTTATGATTATCCCAACTTTTTATTTTTTTTAATTGCCATACGTAGACCAGCATATTACCAAGTGCCCAAACTCTTATCAATAAATTATCTTCAGAGCAGAGACTTGCTTTCTTTTATGAAAGGCGCCTACTGTCCCACAGGGCCTTCTGAGGAAGGTAGGGGTTTGTTTGTTTGTTTTCAGTGTTGTTTTGTTTTGTTTGAGCGGGTTTCGTTCTTTGCCTAAGGACTACAAATTGTTCTGACATGAAGAAAATGAACAAAGTATGGCTGTCACTCCTCATCTTGATGCTGTTTGTCTTCTGCTTACAATTCACCCCAGTCGGTCTTCAGGTCATTTTAGGAGTAAGATCTCAGGACGTAGGACTGGGGATTAGGCATATGAGGTGAGTTTTCTGGGTGTACCTGTGAGAAATGGGAGGAAACAAGCCCAGGGAAACCCCAGGTGTGTAAACAGGGGTTTGACGTTCACAGCGAATGCAAACTTGTCTAATGTGAATACAGCTCCCGCAGCGTAAGATGCCAATATTGAGCGCTATGGCATTTAACATCAGGAAAATGAGACTCAGGCACAGATGGGTTTCAGGCTTCAAGGGAACAAATTCTTAAATTTAAATAACTGTGAGAATAATTACATAGTTTGGTTGCAAGTTACAAGGAGTACATCTCATTCTTTCAAACAGAGCTTTTTGTCTGCTATAATTACACCTTCTAGAGACTGTTGCAAAAAAATCTGAAGCTTATCTTCCTCAGTCAGCATTATCATCAGAAACATTGACGTATATTTATTAATGCTCATGTGCATGTGTCTGCAAGACAGAACAGCACCAATAGGCCCGCTCAGGATTTAAAGCTTTCCATATAATTATAACACTTGATATTTAAATTTCCAGGCAATGCAAATAATTATAATATACACATACATACATATGAAATGTTTATCAATCCACACACGTTGACACTAATGCCTTTCTATCCCTATTTCACAGACACGGGGTGAGAATCGGTATTTATTTTCTCTGGGAAAACACGGCATAGAGTGAAGGGGCCTCTGGAACCTGGCAGTGGGGTTAAGCCCTGCACATTAATCTTGTCCCTAACCAAGGAGAAGGGAAACTTCTAGAATAAAAAACCTGGAATAGGTTTCTCCTATACCATTTTATGTAAGTAGTTTTTTTTTTAACTCCAATTGAGGATCGAAAAAATAATACAAGTATTTTTTCTGTTTAGAGCAATTCTATTTTAAAGGAAGGATTTATTCTTTGATCCTGTCAAGGGACAAAAAAGAGAGTGAAGCCTAGGATTCCAGATTCAGGGCAGGGTTCCACAAGGCCTCTAGAAATATATACACCCACGGAGGGCCCTTTGGGTTGGAAATCTTAAGATCTCGGACCGGCCATCCTCTTGGCCATGCAGACACCTCACTCCTGGGGAGTAGGTTCTTGCCAATGAAGCTTTAAAATGGGGGCCTCTTGCAGGGTTGACGAATGGTACTACTAACCACAGTTCCTGCTAAATTCGAGAGAATTTTTATTTGAATGGAAGTCATTTAAACTACAAAAAAAAATTAAGTTGAACAAAGTGATTTGAAGAATTTGCATGTTTTACAAATATTTTTAAAAAACATTATTTGAGTGAAAAAATATATGGCAACACATTTTGCAACACGTCTACATTCTTCAGAACATTACGTTGGTCCCCTGTGGCAAAGACGGAAGGCCAGTCAGATGGGATGAGGAAGAGGTAGCGACAGTCACAGGCAAAGGTGGACGATCTGGGAATGGACATACGCCCTCCAGAGGCTGCGAGATAAAACACACCATGGTGCAAGCATACACTGCTTTGGTGAAGTTTCAGGGCCCAGTGGTCTTGGACATACCCAGAAATCCACTGCAAAGGAAAGGAAAAATTATTGCACAACCCATTTCTACCTTAAAAAAAAAAAAGGCACATGCCTAGTTGTCCTCATCAGATTCTGTGGTGCAAATTGCCCTGCATTTGGCCAGAGAATCTGGCAGCAAATATAGTTTCAGGTATCTGTGGTGAAAAACATGCCCTGTGGAAGTTACAGCAAATCCCAAGTATGGAGCTTTTTGATCAACATAATTTAAGTGTGCCAGGGAAGTTTAACTATAGCTTGAAGTGTGCCGCCAGGTAAAAAATGGTTGAAAACCACCATCCTAGAAACTTCTGTGTATAACACTAGGTAAAGGTTTCGTGGTTCGTTCCTCTCTGTACATGGAACTTGCAACCATTAAACAGACACTTTCCCTCATTTCTTTCACTTTCTATAACAACTGCCCTGACGTGAGGCTGCTACATGTGACCGGCTAACATGTCCTGGTTGCAGGGTCTGTTACCCCTGTCTTCATACAGCTGTGTTGGGAAAAAAAGACTTAGAGCAGTCCCGTTGCCACCATTCAGCAGTATAGAAACTGCCACCCCTATACTTTGACAGCATTGCAGTTGCATCCAGAAAGGACAGCTGTGTAAGGAAAGTCACACCTTGCCAGATAGTCTATGCTTTATTTTACTTATTGTAAATTTTTTGGATAGCCAATACATGCATATGGCTCCAAGTCCGGAAAATAATCAGGTACATAGTAAAAAATCCCTTCTTCCCTCGGCCCCTCCCTCTCTACCACATTCTCAGATCTCCATTCCAGTAGGGAACCACTGTTTTTAGTTTCCTGTGTGTCCCTCTGGTGTTTATTTTGCGTGGGTTTCAGTGAACTTGGCTATTTTGCCCTGTAGTCACTGTTTCTAAGGTAATGAGATTTTCGTTCTTTTTGTTGTTGAAACGTCATTTAAAATTTAGCATTCGAAAGTGCTTTCTCACTTAATGTCACTAGGGATTCTAATATGAAATGAAAACTAAGTAAACAACTATATATGCCAAACACACATGTGTACGGTAGAGGTAAACTTTAGGTATTTATATTCACAGGTCATACCCATGTTAAAACAGCAAGATCAACTGCTTTTCTATAACTAGGGGGGAAAGCTTAGCTCTAAATGAGTAGAGAGCCCAGCTGCGATTGAATAATTACCGTATAGTACATACATCAGTGGGTTCAAAATACAGATTCACACATGGGGGTAAAATAATCAAGGCAAACAATGGAAAGGAAAAGAAGCAGAGGTCAAGATGATCACCCAGACCAAGAGAAAACAGAAAATAACTGTTCTGTCCAGCTCGGAGGTCAAGTCTGAGCCTTGGACGGGAGGAGAGTCCTGCTGGTTACTGGTATCTCAGTGTGGCTTCAGCCCAGTATCTACAGACTTGGGGGTGGAATGACACCAGGCATAGGAAGGGTTTTCCTAGTACTATCTTTTCTTTTCTTTCCTTTTAGGCATGGTCTTGGTCTGTGGCCTAGACTGGAGTGTAATGGCATCAGCATAGCTTACTACAGCCTCAAACTCAAGGACTCAAACCATCCTCCTGCCTCAGCCTCCAGAGTACTGAGAACTACAGGTGTTTGCCACTATGCCTGCCTGCATTTTTTAAAATTTTTGTAGAGCAGTAACTCAACCTCTTAGCCTCAAGCTATCTTCACATCTTTGCCTCTGAAAGTGCTTCGATTATAAGCATTTAGCCACCATACTTGGCCAAATACTACATTTTTGAAAGTCAGTTAATTTATTTACTACAGGGAACAAATCCAAACTAAATAAGAGTCGATGGATTTGATTCCTATCTCTTGTGAGTTTTAAAGTTGTCTTCTCCAAATTACTGTTTAAAATAAAGCAAAAAAAAATACTCTGGTTCTGGGAAAATCATAAAAGGAATGCTAGAAAGCAATAAAAGTGACATTTTTCAAAAAAGCCTGTGAGATAATAAGGTTTGATTTTTCTGGGACCCAAGTCATATATCTTAATACTGAGCAGCATTCGCCTTGGAGGGGCTGAGACAGATCAGCAAATCCCTGAACTCATTCAGACAGACACTAAACAGTATCAAAAGGGAAAGATATGTATACCATGCTTTTATTCAAGGAAAGATATGCACTCTGATGATGAAATGGACTAACTTAAGGTGGTCAGGGTTTTTTGTTTTAAGTACAATTGAGTTGGTTAAGGGATGCCTTAAAATATCTCCTCTTCTCATGACAGATTTGCTGAAAGTGTCTTAGGGGGACACCTTACCAGCCAATCAATAAGAAAATACATGTATAAAATAAATTACAGGGTGGTGCCTGTGGCTCAAAAGGGTAGGATGCCGGCCCCATATGCAGGAGGTGGAGAGTTCAAACCCAGCCCCAGCCAAAAAAAAAAAAAAAAAATTAAAATAAATTGCTAGACAGTACACATTGTATTTGATAATATATTATTATTACATTACTATAGATGTACATAGATTTGAATATGAAATTTTTTTAATTCTCATTTCTCTTCTATGGGTATTTCTATATTAAAATGCAAAAGGATGAAACATCACTTCAGATCAGAGAATTCCAAATGAATTTAATTTCATTTATGGTGCCTAGATCAAGTTGATTTATCATGCTAGTTCAGACATATCTGTTGTCACTTGTAGAGAGTAAAAAAATTAGAAAATCACCTTAAGAGTTTTTCTGTTATTTTATATATGACAATTCAGGGGGAAAAAAAAAAACCCTATTATTGTATATAGTATCTCAAAGCCTTGTGATTGCCCTAATCTGATAACACAAAAATGTCACACAAAGTTCTATTACCACAAAAGTTGATTTAATCTTCTGACCCTGATGAATGATTCTTCCTTTGCCATCCG
Source organism: Galago senegalensis (assembly GCA_963575145.1). Classification (NCBI taxonomy): domain Eukaryota; kingdom Metazoa; phylum Chordata; class Mammalia; order Primates; family Galagidae; genus Galago; species Galago senegalensis. The sequence goes on from CAUYTI010097370.1 coordinate 27,300, forward strand.
GAAGGTCCTGTGTATTCAGAGATGAGATAATAAATCAAGCCTTGTTAATTTCTGCTTTTGATGACACACAATTGGATTTGGAAGGAATTTCCACAGGTTTTTAAAACAGAGTGAAGAAAAAGAAATCCTGACTCAACCTTTTTCTTATCACTTCATTTCATGTGCCTCCGCGCTCTTCCTGAAGATAAACTGCCTGGAGCCGCAGAATGAATTCCCTTAAATGCTTCTCTCGAACACAATTTTACCAAAACCCATTCCCTTCTCAATAGGCGCAAAGACAATTTGAGCCTCCCCTTTTCCTCCCCAGCTGTTTCCTTATATTCTCTCACTTTTCAAATGGTTTCTCCTTCTTCTTCTTCCTCTAATTTTGTTACATCGCGTGCTATAAATTCTTCACTGTGCTGATAAAACTGTCTCCTAAAAATACTAAGTTAGTTTAAATTGTGGAATTGACTAATGAATTAATTTCACTAAATAGCATCACATAGGCAAATAGCATTCAAACAGGCAGGAAGGCACATGGTTAGCATAATATATGAGATGTTATACCAAATATTTCTATATATTTGCATCAACATTAATAAAATTATGTGGCCAAAGTCACATCCTTTCCTAATTGAGAAATGTACCTTCTAAAGAAAGTTATGGGTTGAGTTCAAAATACAAGAAAAATGAGATAGTTTAAGGTTTTATGATTGTTCCTTTACAAAATAAGGAAGACTAAAAGCAAAATAAGAAGATAACTATGTCAAAAAATATAAAATCTTTAATACCTGGATATTCACTTCAGCTAAAATTTATTCTCTACTCACACAAATTTATAAACAAGTCATCTGGTGACTCTGCTCCTAGCTTGCTGCACTGAATTAGCACTGGTTGGATGTATCTGAACTGCTCTTGGCAAGATTTGTGATTTGGATGAAAAGATTTCAGTAAATACCTCAGGGCTAGTGGAAAACCACACTTTGAGTATATTATTATTACTTCTGTAACATTGTCAAAATTGTCTACACATTAGTTACTATTCATAATAAAAGTTGACCCACATACTTCAAAATAACAGAAAGGAGTATATTTTCTGAAGTAAGAGTTATTTTTAAATGTGCTTATAGGTGAAAACTTGAAATAAAATTAACCTTCTATACATATAAGGTCTGACAGTGAAGTTCATGAAACTCATTCTAGAAAAAGTACTCGAGTCAGCTTCAATGCACTCCCCCTGGAAGCTATGCACCAACAGCAGCACTTAGTCCACCCTTAAAAGCGCTGTTGGAACTCTTGTTCCAGAATGGCCATCAGAGCTGTCACTGTGTGCACACACCAACACCCAACAGCAATAATGAATGCCACTCAGCATGATGCCACCACAGGTGGACATGGACCCAGCTGTGAGACAGAGACATGGAGCTGCTTGTCCAGTGCTGCCAACGTAAACCCATGGTGGCAAATTTGTGAACTCACTTGTCAGGCCTTTGTAGGACTATAAGTCTGATGGTCATTCCAGAAAAAGAGTTCCAAATTGCTTTGAAAGGTGGAGTAAGGGCTGAGGTCAGTGCATAGCTTCCCAAGAGGAGCACAAAGGTGACCCCAGGGACATTCAGCAATGAGGGAGGTAGCACGTCTAGAATGAGTTTGGGAATTTCATTATCAGACCTCATATAGGGAGCCACCAAAGTTCTTAACCTCACAAACATTCATATTGATGGAACTTCATTCTTCAACTTAACCTTAACTGTAATTCCTTGATTGTAAAACAAAAATAATAAGAATATTTACTGCACAGGATTTTTATGAGAATTAAAGGAGTATTAATATAATGTGTATAATGGTATTTTATGCTTTGCATGTATTAGCTAAAAGCTTCCAAATAAATCTTAATTTTCTTTCCCAAACTCGTTTCTTCTATTGTTCTATTTGCTTTTTTCAAAGACATGCCTTTGCCTCCCAAACCACTTATGGTTGAAACATTCAAGATATTCTTCAATTGAAAAAGCACCATCACTCTCCCTACCTTATTGCAAGTGTAATAAGCTACTATATCTTGGAGTTACCCTACAGAATATTTGCCACCTTCTGTATGTGGCTGGCATGTGCAGGTGTGTCCTCACTGGAGAACTGAGCTGATCCACACGTGGGAACTTGACAGGTATGTTAGTGGAGTAGGAAATCTTAGTTGATCTCTCTGGTTAAAATGCTAATAAAACTATTTAGCACATTACCATTTCTAGGTATTTTATTTTTTTCAGCTTGCCATATTTTTTTTTCATTTAATTTAAGGGTATATACAATTAGGTTACATTGTTTGCATTTGGCTTTTTGTTTGTTTGGTTTGTATTTTTTATTAGATCATAACTGTGTACATTTCTGCATTTATGGGGTACAATGTGCTGACCCTATATCCAGTCTAGAATGTTCACATCAAACTGGTCAACACCTCATATCATTCACCTCATTTATTCAATTGTTGTGTTTAGACATTTACACTCTACTTTAATATATTTCACGTATACCTTTGCAATATACACAGTAGGTGAGATCCCACTGATTACCCTCCCTCCAGGCGACTCCCCTCTACCTCCCCTAGCACTCTTTTAGCTGTTTTCTTTACCCAGTACACTAAAATATGGATATAACGTTATAAAAAAATAGATACTACGTGAAGTATCCTTTAAGAACCTGATACTGTAACATGAAGTTCTGTGCTGTAACCACACCTCCCAATATTCTAAGACTACCCATCCTATTACTTATTTACTAATCTAGAAACAATTAAATTCCTAAAAGAAGAATCCTTGTAATTATGATAGTCACAGAATTCAAGATGCCTTTTAGGCTGATGACTTGCCAGTTAACGCATAGTTTATAATGTCCCTTATATTTTAGTGACCCCAGAGGGGAACTCTCCTTCACTTACATACTGTAGCGTGTCACTATTCACCTCTGGAAAGAGGTCTATTGCAAAAGACCTTCCTGAACTTTTCTCCTGTCTTTCAGCTTACCTCACATTTACCTCTGACTGATTTAAATTTGTCACATTTATTTCTAATTGGCAGTCTGGAATGTGATCTCTACTCACAAAGAAAAAAGGGCTGCGCCTAAGTCCCCATGTCCTCATGCACAGCCCCCTCCAAAAACAAAAACGCATCTGCTCCCCACATCCCTTATCTCTTTTAAGAAGATAATCCGTGACCCCATTTTAAAGTCTAAGAACAGAATGCCTAACTGATCTGTTAAATCAAAATATGCTTTGAAATACAAATGAGTCTTAGTCTATGCGTTTATATCTATGAAGATATTATTATCAACACAGCACATCTGTGCCTTTTTCCTTAATGTCTGAGAGGAAAGAAATGGTACGTGTTAGGAAGGAAAAGGGCGAACTTCAAAAGGCAAGAACAGAGGAGGAAAAGTTTTAATCTACTATTCACATATTTTCATTTGTTATAAAAGGAGTTAATATTCTAAAACTTTTATGTGCCTATTTGCTTGTTTTAGAAACCAGAGATGTTTAGACATGTGAAGATTTCATTCTGTCCTTTGGGCCCAGAAATCAATGAAGCTCATGAAAGCCAGTCACAGCTATCACAACCATATGGCTTTTAATTCACAAGAGGACATTTTTCATAGGGGAGCTGTTGTGTAAGGTCTAAAATTAAGGCTCCAATTATGCAGTACCTTGATATCTCATAAAATTGGGAGGCAAGTGGCTTGCCCACAAGTTTCCCTACCACTTGCTTTCTTGGCTGGGGTCCCTGAGCTGAGCAATTCCCACTGGGGGAAAAGGCCCTTGTTCTGCTTATGCCTGAGTATCAGGCTTCAGTTCCCTGCCAGTCCACAGTGTCAGTCAAACATTCCAATCACATCCTTCCATGGGAACCAGATGACAGCCACTCTAGACACTGTTATACCAAGCTTGCCTCCCACAGCCCTGGACTATTCACACTGCTCACCGTTCCCACGTGCAGCCCTGTATGGCCCTGCCAGAGTGATCAATGAACTTCTCCCATAGGCTGTTAGTATACAAGAGTAAGAGTTTCCTTCAGCCTCATCTATTCAGCAACAGTTATCTTGCTTTAGACATACATCCCCATAACCTAGGGTGGAAATCCTTCTCTCACCAGTGGGGAGAATAGGATTTACCTATAATAACAACAGAAAAAAACAGGGATACAGTTGAATGGCTGAGCAAACTGGGACATATGGTCAACCTACTTAGAACATGTTTCTCTGGGAACTTATATCAATGGATGGAAGAGGAAGCAATTGAAGAAGGAACTCTCAATCTCTGTAACAAGACATAAGAGATTTACTGCTTTATTTAAATGCCAACTACAAAAACCAACTTTTGTCTGATTATTCATCCATGTATTTAATCATTCATTTACAATTTATCTGTATCCTAAACATATTTTTAATCATATACTATATTTTAGATGCTTTGCCAGAGACTGAAAATATGGAAATGAAAACATAGTTCTTGCCCTTAAGGAATTTTTAACCCAGCTTTAAAAAAAAGAAAAGAAAAAAGGGGCAGCACCTGTGGCTCAAGAAGTAGAGCACCAGCCCCATATACCAGAGGTAGCAAGTTCAAACCCAGCCCCCACCAAAAACTGCAAAAAAAAAGAAAAGAAAAGAAAAGGAAGTTCTCGCCATGGGACTCTGAAGGCGTACATACATTCTCCCATTAGAATACTTCTGTCTAATACAAACTCTGAAACCACATATGTAATTTTGCATTTTATAGACCACATTAAAAAAGGACAAAGAACTAGAAGAAATTAACTTTAATAATACATTTTTAATCCAATATTCTTAGAATTTTATTTTAATGTGTAATTGATGTAAAAATCATTGAGATATTTTACATCCTATAATTCATCTAAGTCTTCAAAGTATAATATGCAACTTACACTTCCGTCTAAGTTTGGTTGCAAAATTTTCATTGGAAGTACTTGATCTACATTTAGATTTCCTAAAATTCACAGTTGAAAAATTAATTCCAATATCCTATACGTTCCAAACATGTAAAAATAACAATGATTTCAATATTTTTCTGGTAGTTCAGATTAATAGTTTTGATAGTTTTTCTAATGGCTAAATTGAATAGAAAAATCATTTTCTTGTAATATTATCCTCCATATTGACAAAATTGTTTTATCACTTTAAAAAATATAAAGAGCTGGTTTAGCTAAGTCAAAAACATATCACTTTCTTCAACTATATGAAATAATTTTGGGGTCATAACATATAACCCAAAGGAAAATTGCATAGATTGGAAAGCAACTCTAAATGTATTCATATGAAAAAATTCTCTTCAAATGTTTCTTATGGTATTTTAAAATTTACATTACTCTATCCATTGCAATTAAAATCCTCTGCATGTGTTAAAAAATGTGCAATATGGTTGTTATTAATTTGTATTATGGAAAACTTTCATTTGAAGATACATGTTTTGCATAAAGTAAGTTTATAAATTTGGACACATTTGGAGACAAAATGTACTCAAAATATTCATTGAGGAGTGTCTCACATCACCTAAATCATCTGAAATTGCAAAGACACAAATTAGCTTTTCTTTTAATTTGGATTTTCAAACTTAGCTTCTTTCTATGCAGTATATGTTGGTGAAAAAACAAAAATCACACTCTAATTTGGCTTTGATTATTGAACATTTGTCAAACATTCCTTTTTCTCAGGAAGATCATGAATGAAAGTAATAGTATGTTATATCTTTGTCAAACTCCCTTTACTTACTCAACCAATAAGCAATAACAACAATACAAGATGTTTAAACGTATCGTCTTTAATTTTGTGTCCACATATTATGTATGCTGAATGATCCTAACTATGTATTCATGACAATGTTTATGGAATCTGCTTCAAAAAATCATGCACAATTTTTTGCAAATACTTTCAATATTTGTCATACAGCTGAACAAAGTAAAAAGGGAAAAAAATTTATTTAAATTTTTTTCAATTTTTGCCCAACATAATTAGAGCACTGTCTGCCATGATTAAAACTAATGTTTTCATGCAGGTTGAAAATTCTTCCTCAGCAGATATGTGTGATTTAAAATTATCTATGCACAAAGTTTAATATTTTAGGCCACAAATTTGTAACATTTCTTTATAAATTTGGAAGTCTTCTGAGACAAAATGCACTCAAAGTGTTAACCGAGGAGTATCTCACAGCACATAAATCACCTAAAAGTTAAAAACAAAACTTTACAATTGTTTAAATATTGAAAGAATTGATATTTTATATTCTAAATTTGGTGCCTTAAAGATCTTTAATTTTTGTAAAAGAAAAAATTACTCTTTTTATATAATATTCTAACAAAATTTTCGTAATTGAGATAATTTTTTTGTCTATGTATCTAAAAGTCGCTTTCTTTTTTTAATTCAAATATTCAAATCATTTTATGGTAGGTCAGAGTTATAAGCTCAACCTCTGTTCCAAATAATTTTTAAATGTCTTATTAAAGTTTTAATTCTGATTTCAAGTGACTAATTTTGATTCTTTTTCCCTGTTGAAAGAAAATGCCTTACCAAAATCATTATGTACTTGCTGAAATTATCGACTTAATTTTATTAACTTGTTTTTTTGCACAGAACACTTATTTATTTATTTATTTATTTTAAACAAATACCTTTTTGATTTTTTTTCCGCTACAACAAGCTGTAAATGTTTTTTCTACTTTCTTTTTTCCTATACTGTTCCTGAGCAGTAAGACTTGTACCTCCCCTGGATTCAGTACCCATAGCAGGAGCAAATGCCTAAAAAAGGGTGTTTCACAGTTGAAAATCTGTAGAAACTACTGGAGGTCCCAGGTTTCTAACTTTTCCAAATTAGGTTTGATCTGAATGACATCCTTCTTGTTCAGAGGGTTCTCCTCCCACACTGAGCTGTATGGGTGGAAACTGAAGGAAGCAAGCCAAGCGAATACTGGTATTCTTCACACATAAATGTCTATTTGGTAGATAAAATTCCCCAACATTACTTGCAAACTGTTTAGAGCAGTCTTAATTTTCACTTCCAATAGAGCAATGTATTCTCTCCTTGTTCTTAACCATACATAGAAATATTAACAATTGTCATCCTTGGTATCAACACTTCTAAGAAAAAGTTATAGAATATGGAATTATTTTTAAAATAACTTTCAAATACTTTAATTATAATTTATCTTCTTTTCTAGACCAAGGCAAATCAAATTCATTTTTTTCTTTAAAATTTAGTGCAATGCTGGCCTTTTAATCTCTGAGTCAGTGATTTTGGTTTGTGATTGCTTTTTAAAAGTAAAACTTCCAGATGTTGCAGAGATACCAAATCAGTCAGGCTTTCACCTAATTCCAAAAATAATGCTATGAAAAAGGACAAAGAAAAAAAATACTGAATAATCATTTTATCCTGAAAAATCTAGTGAGACACTTTATAAAACTTCCACACTTTATGTTTTTCATACTCTGTGATGTAGATTTGCTTTTGAATATGATATGAAATCAATCGTGTGACTTCGAAAAGAATTAAAGCAAATAATAACAACAGATTTATAGAGAGTATATCGTTGTCAGAAAAAGTGATAAAAGTTGGCAGAGAAGTTACATCAGGAGTCAGCAAATATGGCACATGGCCAAATCCACCCATCTGTTTCCGTATGGCTCATGAGCTGAAAATGGGTCTTGTAATTATAAGTGGTTAAGGGAAAAAAATCAAAAGAATAACATTTTGTGGCGTGTGAAAGTTATATGAAATTCAAGTTTCAGCGTCCAAAAACAAATTCATATTGAAACCCAGTGACACCAATTCGTGTACATGACGTCTTTGGTTACTTTTGAGTTAAAGGACAAAGATAAGTAGCTGTGATAAGTCAGGCATGGATGGAAACAGGGTTTAAAATACTCACTGTCAGATCCCTAACAAAAGACTTTGCTGATTCCAGAGATAGATAATCCCACATCTAGAAATAAATATATTTGTTCCTCCATTTAGAAAAATACATTTATTCAATATGAGCGAAAGAATCATGTTTTATGGTATTTGAGTACAGTTCTCTTTTTAGACTAGCTAACCATAGTTATTAACCTGGATACATGTTAAATTTTCAATTAACTTTGTTCACCAGTGAGTCCAACCAAATTAGCTACAGCAAAATGTGTTCACAACTTTGTGTTGAGAATACTGTCGAAACATATTGAATAAACAATTTAATCCCTAAAATTAACTATTTAAATAATGAGCAATCAATCACAGAAAACCATCATTTCTGTAAACTTATTCATACGCAGACTTGTGTGAGATACATAATTATAATCATATATATGGATAGGCTATTTTTTGATTTTTTTCAAAGCATAACAATAATCACAAAAAATTAGTGATTTTGCCTGACTATAAATCCAACTTGTTTAATTTATAGTAAATTATATTTTAAGACATCAGAGCAATTTACTTCATATATGCTTAGAAAATGATAGGATTTTATATTACATAAAAACAAACTTAGACTATTAAACAGTATTGCTAGTGCATTTGTAAAGACTAGAAATTTTCAACCATGTACTACTATAAAGGTATATTGTGAGCTGTGAAAACTGTGATCACTTTTGCAAAGACTCATACGGATAAGGGATGCTACCATTAACAGGAAAATAGAAAACAGATGAGAAAAACAATCTAAGTGGTTTCCAAACCCTTCTTCTTTTATATTTGTGCATTTCCAAATTCATTTTACTTGGAAAGAAAGACTATCTGAAATATTTTACAAAAATGCTGTCTATGTAATTATACGGGGAATGTTTGGTATTGGACCACTTTGTAATCCGGTAAATATCAAATCTAATCCCCTCTTTCTCAACAATGACTAGATCCTAATCATTTATTTCCAGAGTCCAAGTGAAATTTTATCATGATTGACATGCAATGAAAAGTTGAAATTAACAAACAATAAGTAATGAAACGTAATCGTGAAATCTACAAAGAATACAATTATAAAATGGTGCACAATTCAGAAATTGATGAGGATTTGTAGCAATGACTGAGATACCTAGACTTCCCTTTTACTCAAATTTATTTAGATTAATTGAAAGCACTTTGTTGGAGGTTAAACAAGAGTATCCACCAAATTACTCAGCTCCTTGTTACAATGCTAAAGACATAGAGTCTATTGAATTAAACAATTCCTAGTCAGAGGCAGTCAGGTCTCACTTGAATACATAAGGATTGACTTAAGAACCTCTCCATCTAGCAGGATCATATTTACATAGCACAATTTTCCTTCAATTGAATTTTATTTTTAGATTTTTGAATATTCTCTCTTATCTTTTATAGCAATGTATCTTGACTAAGATTTCTTTTTTAAGAAAACATACATTTCTTTTTATTGATCCAGATAAACCTTTCACCCTACTATAAAAGTTCAATTGCCTCATCTTGATTGTTGAGTCATGAGCTCAAAAGCATAATTTAGAATATAATTAATTTGACATTAAAAGACTTTAATATAAAAATGACTAACTTGAATTTGCAAAGAATTTAAAGTTTCCTATGTAAGATACTCAAAAAATGTTAATCTAGTTCCGTTTGTTCTCAAGACTCATGACCACACATGTCAGACTGTTCTCACCATAAGAGATCCAGGGTACAAGAGCTGTGGAAAATTATAAAAGTCCTGTTTAGGAGTCCATGTGATATTTAGTTTGTCAAAAAATAATTTTATCCAGAAAGAAATAGACAATCAAACTGACAATTTAACTTACCCCCTCTAAACATGCTCTGAAATTCATATAAAATGCAGTACAATCATTTTGGGTTGGTTTGTTTAGCTGACTTAACAGTTGCCAAAAATTACAGCAGGGTAACATGACTTTTATACAATGCTGTTAAAATTGAGTCCGTGCCTAAAGCAATACTGTCAGTGAAGCATGCGCAGGTTTGAATAGAGCTTCTCATTAACGACATCTTGATATTGTGGCCAAAAGTAAGACTTCTCTTGAGATACTAAGTGAATTCCCATTGTCATCAGCAATCTATAATCCATAACCTTTTGGGGGTTTGTTATGTAGAAAGCAAGTCTGCAAAATGTCACTATCACCAAATTGTAACGATGATCTATAATTTTAAAAACTAAAGCAGTATAATGAGCTCATTATTAAATACTGACTCCACGATAAGGTGTAACTGTCCTCCAGGTAAAAGTATCCAATAAATAAAATACCATTATTGAGTAATATTAGGAACATGAACTTTTATGATATCATCACCTCTCTGTCCTGTTCGACATTTACTTGGTATTTGTAGATCACAGTAGTAGAAGCTTCTTAAAAACTCAAAGTATTTTTGAACATTTCTACCGAGTTTTGAAATGGAGAATATTTTGAATGAGGTGGGAGCTATATTTATTTCTTTTATTATTATTATTATTTCTAGAGAATTCTCCAAGGTTTTAGGTGAGGCAGAAGAATCAGGGAGGAGAAGAGAGCAACAGAGACACCCCCGAATGGCTGAAAAGGACTGGCTGAAGAATCAGTCATGTTTGGTGACTGAGGTGGATGTCTAAAGTTACAGAGGAAAATACTTAGAAAAATCTTTAGAGAAGTGAATTATGGCACACGGTAGTTCATATATAGCAGAAAAGTTAATGTCTGAGAAGTTCCTCTGAAACAAGGGTACTTGGCGGTAACAGTGCTGTGTACAGGGTTTGCCCATAAAAACACTGTCTACAGAAAGAGAAAGATTCCATAGGTAAGGTGATCTGTAATTTGCCAATGAGAATGCAGAGAAAAGACAAAAGTCCCACTGAAAATGACACTGTTGACGTTAACATAATGGCTATGTGTGTTATTATCAAACAATCCATGTCTGTTTGCTGAAAGTGATGCTCATTGATTAAAATTAAATTAGTAAAGTGACATACTAGTTTGCGTCTCATACAAGCTAGATAAAATTGTATTTGGTAAAAGCTAGTGTAAATGTTATCCAGGTCAGGGAATTTTAGAATTACAAATAAAGATTCTTACCTTAAGTAAGATAGTTTAATTGAAATAGTATTGTTTAAATTCTTATTGCTAACAGTTGTAGAGGAATCATTCACAGGCATTTATAATTGCATTAAATTACTATACAAAAGTTAGTTAGTGAAACAAATCTGTCTTTGAAAATACATGCATTGGAAGAACAGTCCTTGAAGCCCCATGTTTTTAAAGCCGGCTTTTAAAAATGAAATATTAGAAAGTCTATATGGGCTGGGTTCAATGGGTCACGCATGTAACCCCTGCACTTTGTGAGGCTGAGGTGGGAAGATCACTGGAGGCCAGGAGTTTGAGACCAGTCTGGGCAACAAAGTGAGACCCTCTCTCTACAAAAAAAATAGAAAAATTAGCAGAGTGTGCTAACACATGCCTATAGTCCTAGCTACTTGGGAGACTGAGACAGAAAGATCATTTGATCCCAGGAATTCAAGGCTGCAGTAAGCTATGATTTTGCCTTGTCATTCCAGTCTGGGTGACAAAATAAGACTCTGTCTCTTTAAAAAAAAAAAAGAAATCTCTATATATTCATGATATGCTTCATTTAATCATGACTCACCATTTGAAGTACAAATAAAAAACAAAAATGTCTTAAAGTTGTGTAAGATTATTTTCAGAGTAGATAAAGAAAATGTCATATATATACACATATTTCATGGAGTACTACTCAGCCATGAAAAAGAAGGAAATAACATTATTTGCAGCAACTGGGATGGAACTGAAGACCATCATCCTAAGTGAAGTAGCTTATGAATGGAAAAACGAACACCAGATGGTCTCACGGATAGGTGGGAACTAACAGGTGTTACACATGGGTATAAACAATAGGAAAGGAACAGAACAAAGAGAAACCTAGAAGGAAGATTGAGGGGGTGAGATAAAAACTTACCTATTGGACACAATGACCACTATTCTGGTGACATGCACACCAAAAACCCTGGCTTAAGCATTCTACAAGGTTACCCATGTAACAAAAACAATTGTATTCCCTTAATTAATATGTTGAAAAAAATTTAGATAGATCAGTTTGGGGTATGAATAATGAAAAATTCAGATACTGTAGCTTTGACAGTTTCATCTCCCCTCTGGATTTTCATAATCTTGGGGCAGGCAAGACAGCCTACAACATCCTTTCAGTCCTACAGTGCTGGCAGAGGGCTCTAAAAAGCCCTCAGAGGTTCTGGCGACTTACTGTTCTGTTCTGTAATTTCAGGGATGCAGCCCTCACAACCATAGTCAAAGGTGGGCCATCACATCTATGTTCTAACCAGAGCATGGAAAAAATGGAAATAAAAGGACAGAAGACGTGCACCAGTTGTTTTCAAGGGATGCTCCTCAAAACTGCGTATATCACCTCTGCTTGTACACATCACCCCCACACCCCCACACCCAGCTAGAACCCAGGCACCAGGACTCACCTATGGCAAGGAAGGAATGAAAATACAGTTTTGGGTTTTGAAAGCCAATGAATAAGTGTTTGTTTCTATAAAGGAGGCAGGAGATAGTAAAAGACAACTAGATGAGGATGACTTTTCCTACATTTCCGAGTGCTTTGTCTTTTTGGTAAGACCATCATTTCCTCACTCTAAAATGCAGTCTCATGCAGAAATAGGAACATCAGATTGCTGAGCCAGACAAAGAAGTAGCACAAGAAAGGAAAAAAAAAAAAA
>CAUYTI010097371.1:0-11679 GCA_963575145.1 Galago senegalensis
GTGTTTTAGTCTAAACAAAGAAAGGCTGGTCTTATCTGGTTTTCTTACAACACTGGTCTCCTGATCCGGCCTTTACACGTGGAGGTTGAATTAGGCTAGCACTTCCTCTTACAATGTAGTTAATATTTGTTAGTCCTTACAAGCTACTGGTAACAATAGTAACAAATTCATGTATTAATATTATATTCATGTATTTCTAGGAACAAATTCATGTATTAGTTCATAAATGAAGGCTTTTCATTCTCAGATGCTTATGCTAACTATGAACCTCCATCTTATGTAAATAGCAAATGGGACACTAGGGAATTTAAATCTTTTTGATAAGAATGGTTTGTTAAATATTTAGGCAATTGTGGGTATTTCATTTTAGGTCCACTACACACTAATAGGTCCAAAATGCAATAATTGTGTAGCCATGTGTTCTTGTTTTGCATTCAGCACCTTCCAAACTTTGTTGCAAATGAATGTTTACTAACAAGATAAAAGAGAACTTATAAATAAAGCTCTCAGCAAAACCTCTTAGGATTGCCCATATCACAACATTAAAAAGAAGCAAGTACTTAAAAAACTTTATCCCTTTAGAATTAGTCCATCTTCATCCCGAATCTCTTCTCTTCTTTAATCAAATTTTATACTTTGCCAAATCGAGTTGTTCCACACCAAGAAAAATCAATTTCTATACCAGCTACATTCTCTAATACATTTAACATATTCATTTCACTCTGTACAAGGTTTCTTCTTGACATGGATATCAAAAAGAATCTTCAAAAGATTTCACCTTTTTAAGCAATATATCAAATACCCAATAAATACTTTTATTTTTATTAAAAAGCCTGGAACAGATGAATTGGTCTGTCCAAGACCTAAGGGCAGTAAATGAAGTAGTATTGAGGACTCATCTCATGGTCCCTAACACTCATGCTCTTTTGATTAATGTACCTTTAATGCACAGTTACTTTGTGTTGTATTCTGTGTCTCTCTGCTTACATCCGTAGGGGTATACATTCCATTCTGAGTGAATTTTCTACTTAGTGATAGGAAACTTGAACAAACAGGAGGTTGGAAGAGAAAGATGTAATCCTTGGCTTTCCCTGTTCTTTGCAGGTGCTACGTTTATCAAGTGAGCTGGAGCTGTGGTGCACCTTCACTAATTTTCACTGCAAATGTTTGCTATCACGCAAAGATAATCATTTCACTTTTTGCAGGAACAATTTCTTTGTGTTAAGTTTCCCTCTTCACTTTCTCAAGTTTGTGCTGTGAAATAATATATGCTACAAATAAATACGAAAATAAATCTATTGTGCAAATATCAAATGGTAACAACATTTATTTTCCTTTTTTTCTAATTGTAAAGAAATATATATGAGGTGTGAGAGCTGAGTTTGTGAACTTGCCACCATGTGCTTACATTATTAGCACTGTATAAACAACTCAGCAAAGTTACATAATATTGGTACATCAGTGTCTCAGAGTTTTGTTTTAGTCTATATGTGGTGGTGTCTGTTGGGGTATGTCTACTATTATTTTTACAAGTTTCTGTATGTCATGACAATGTCAGAGCATGAATTAAAGTAATGAACAAATAAACATATTTGCAATTTTGTTGTTAAACTTGGCAAGAGTAGAAGTGATATCAAGGACATGCTCACCTAAGTTTATGGGGATAAGATGATAAAGAAATTGGCCATGGACAAATGGATTAGATATTTGTCTGAGAGGAAACAAAGCATCACTGATGAAGATTGGTCAGGGCAGACAGGAATGAGCAAAAAACTAGCAAAAGCTTGCAAAAATTCATTGAAGGTGCTGTCATAATCTTTATTTGACTGTGCATAACTGACCAAGGAAACATTGTGTTGATGTCAGGTGTCATGGATGATCGGTGACACAGAGTATAGGTTTGCTATTGGAATAGTATAGGACAAAGACCGACTACCACCTTAAGATGGAGAGTAGCAAAACTCTTTATTTCTCATTAGTTTAAATAGCCAATTCTACATGTACACACTGTTAATTAATGATCATTCCCTTACCTCAGTGACATATTGTAAAAAAACAAATTAACTTTTACTAGGTTTTAACTAGACTACTGATTAAGTAATACACATGCCTGCTAGACAGGTAAGATACATTCTTCTAAGTTATTCATTATGCTCAAAATAGTAATCAAGGAAACACACACCATCAGCTCTCTGGCCCAATTCTTGATAGATATGGAAATGGCCATGGGGGGTGGAACTGATTGTTTATCTACTCTTTGAAGTCCTAAGCAATCTGGAGCAGTAACTTAAGCTTGTTAATCCACAATCCAGAGGCTCCAAAGATGTGCCAATGACACACTTTTCACACTCCAGTCTCCTGGCCAGCTCCCAAGCAGTGGAATGTTACATCTTGACTGCTAGGGCAAAGGTCACATGAAGTTCCTAGTTTGTAGAAAAACATGACTTTTATTCCTGCTCTCTCTCAGAGGCAAAAAGGCACAAGTGTATAGGCTTTTTGCCTATAACGTTGATAGAGAAATAGGACAAGCTTGGCCACCAACTCATGGCCCTTGCATCACAACAGTGAACCAGTTTCCTGACACTGTGAGGGAGTTTTAGCTAGTAAACAAGTAACTGTATTGGAACACCTTCCTTACTCACCTGATCTGGCCCTGAATGACTTTTTTTTTTACCTGCACATAGAGAAAATATAGACACTTAATGACATTCAACTCATCAAGTGTAATACAACACCTTTGATGGACATTCCAGAAAAGAGTTTCAAAATTGCCCTGAAGGGTACATTAAGTACAGACATCAGTGCAGAGCTTCCCCAGTTGAGTGACCATGGTCATCCAATGTGACCATGGCAATATTCAGAAATGGTATATGTATCATGATCAATACAGTATGTATCATGGTCATCATACTGTAAAAATGTATGTTGTTTTCTGGGCACTGTGGGTGAGTCACACCCATAATACTAGTACTCTGGGAGGTTGAGGAGGGTGATTGCTTGAGCTCAGGAGTTCAAGATCAGTCTGAGCAACAGTGAGACCTTGCCTCTAATAAAAATAGAAAAACTAGCTGTGCATAGTGGTTCATGCCTGTGGTCCTAGCTACTTGGGAGATTGATTCCAGAGGATCACTCAAACCCAGGAGATTGAAATTGCGGTGAGCTATAATACAATACTCTACCCAGGACAACAGAGTGGGATGCTGTTTTAAGAAATGTAAGTCATCCATGTGACTAGATTGTAGCAATTGGGAGAGAAGTCTGTTCTTTGATGGCAGCAGGCAGTGACAGCCTTGGCCTTTATTGCCCAAGCACACACAGAGTCCTATCACCCTGTAACTCTTCAAGTTTCACCAAGTGGAAAATAAACTCCAAGCAGCCACAAAAAATAAGCAGGTCATTATGAGGGGGAAACTCTCCCCTTTCCTCCAAACTCACTTCATTCCAAGAAGACACTATTAACTGTACTTATACTTCTGGATACTTTGTATGAATTTATAAATACACAAAATTTTTAAACATAAAGTATATGATTCTACATTGTTTTTTATTTACTGTTTTCCAGCGTATACTTCATTGAAATCTATAAATATCAGAGCACAATATTCTAGTTTACTATTTGTAATATCTTGACCAAAGAAGGGATCCATTCAGTCAGCTAGGGAGGCTGAAGATTTTATTTTAGTTCACACTTAGTTGGAAAAATTATAGTTATATTAGAAGTTTGTTGGATGGGGGTGTAGGAGGATGGCAGACCAGAAGAATTATTCAGCTGAGCTCTCCTAGTATGACTGTGGAAAAAGAACCCAGCCACACCTGGTGCGGGGACTTTACCTGGAGTCATAGCTCAGGGAGTACAGTGAGGAGGTGGTGAGCTGGATACAGCATGTGATCTGGAGCAGAGGAAATGTGACTCATTAGGCAAGTGTTTGCTACTGGCTAGGATCAGCTGTGCCCCCCCACCCTGACCCTATCCCCTTACCCCCCACCCCCATCCCCAGCTGTGCCCCCCCACCCTGACCCTATCCCCTTACCCCCCACCCCCATCCCCAGGTCTGAGAGCAGAGAAAGCCTTTCCTGAGTTTTTGGTTTGAGGAGTGGTGAGCTTTGAGTGGAAAACTTGGCAGAGTAGGCAGACTCAAACATTATATAGTAACCAGATTTGAATACCGGTTGGAGTGGATTTGCTATCTGTTTGGTTGCTGGTGAGACAGCCATACTGGGAAGGTCTTGACAGACCAGGGGTTGCCCTTGTGGAAAGGTTGTGAGAAGGTCTTAGCAGGGGCCTAAAGCACAGTCCTCTTCATTCTGTCTGCTGGGATCAAAACTCCACCCTAGGGACAGGCTGAGGGATTCTCAGACCCCACAGGAACTGGCATTAGGGGGTACTACTGTAAGACCTGCCCTGAAGGAATCTTGAGAGCTTTAAGATTCCAACCCAGTGGGGTCTGAATGCTGACAAAACAATCAGGTGATCAATGAGGGCAACTAATTTAAGAATAAGAACTACAAACATTACTGGCTGTGTTATCCATCTCCTAAAACACCACAATGCCACCTGGTGTCCTGGTGACATATTGCAACCTATATATTCCTATTAAAGTTGGTACCTTCTGTACTCTCTCATCTCTCTCTCTCTTTCTATATATTTGTGTGTATATATATATATATACACACACACGTATATATTTTGTCAGCATTTTTTATTTTTATTTCATTTTCTTTTTACTTTTAGTATCTTTATTAATATTTTTTCTATTCTTTTCTATGTTGCTGAGGTTGCTGCAGGTTTTAGGTATCTCAGCTTTTTTGTTGTGTTGTGTTGTGCATTTTTTTTTTTTTTTTTTTTTGCTGATTAGTTTGGTTGGTTCTTTTCTTAACTTTCATTTTTTCTTTCATCAACAGCAAGGGTGCATTTATTTTTGGTCATGATATTTTAGTCTCTCTCTATTTCACTCCTCTTTATTTTCTCTTCTAACAGAGACTCTTCTTTCCTCATCTTTCCCATGTACATTGTTCTTGCAACAGCTAAGATATCATCTCCTTTTGGGATCATTCTTTTCTTTCCTTTTTCTTACCTTCTCTCTCCTTTATTTGATATAACTATATTTTTAATTTTCTTTATCTATTCTTATTTTATTATTGCTTTTTTCTTTTATTTATTTTTTTATTTTATTATCATTATTTTTTTGCTGAGTGCTGGGGTGGTCAGGCAGGGAGGTAATGGCTATAGTCTGGCTTAAGGAGGCCAAGACATCATGGTGCAGGGAGCACTTCACCTTTGACTCTCAGAAGACAGTGCTGGCAAGTCCACACTGTAGAATTTTTCAATTTCATTTTCATCTTTATTAATTTTTCCTTTCTTCTTTATTTTTCTCTTTTCATTCTCTATTTTTGCAGAGAAAGAGTTTGGACTTGCTGAGGCTGGTAAGGATACCCTGATTTCAAAGAACCTACCCAATCCAGCCCCTCAAAATTCTTGAATTACAGGTGACTTTAATACTGTGCCAATTAATATCATTTCTTCTATCACTCTCCTTCTCCCTTCCTGTCCTCATTCTATTCTGTTTTTCAATTCTTTTCTTTCATCTCCATTCCTTTCTTTCTGTTTCTTTTCTTTTTCTCTTTCCTTCTTCTTTCTTTGTTCTTTCTTTTCCTCTTATTTCTCCATTCTTGCACTTTCCTTCTCTTTCTTTTGACCTAAGTTCTGAGACAAGGTAATCTGAAGCAAAGGAGGAAGTAAGAAGGGGGAAGGAGGACAAGGAGAATATATGAAAAGGAACTAACAGAAAAATGTGGGGAACATGAAAAATCAAAACAGAAGAACTCCCTCAAGGGACCATGAGGCAGCTACTGCAGAAGACTCCATGTATAACAAATAAATGGATTTAACAGAAAGGGAATTTAAAATGTAGATGATAAAGAGAATAAAAGGAACAGATGAGAAAATGGAAAGACAGAACCAAAAGTCAGATGAGAGATATGTAGAATATAGAAAAGATATGGTGGGGCTTAAGGAAATGAAGGAGACCATCAGGGAATGTAAAAACACAGTAGAAAGTACTGAAAATACATTAGACTATGGAGAAGAAGGAAACTATGGAGAAGAGGTAGAGGATAAAATTTAGAGTTAACCAAAGTAGTCAAAGAGAGAGAAAGGAGAACAGTTCACATAGAGAACTATGAGACTCCATGAAGCATTCAAAGATACAAATAATAGGGATCCCTGAAGGGGAATTGCTCCAAAGGAATGGAAGCACTACTGGAGATTATCATAAATGAAAATTTCTCAAGTTTTCTAAAGATCCTGATACATTCCTTTCAGATGGATATAGAACCCCGGGTCATCTTAACTCAAACATAGTTTCTCTAAAAGACATCATAATGAACCTGTCTAAAGGCAAGATGAAAGAAAAAATTCTGCAAGGAGCTAGGATGAAATGCCAATTTACCTACAGAGGCAGAGCCATTAGGATGACAGCAGACTTTTCAACTGAAACTTTTCAAGCCAGAAGAGAATGGTCATCCATCTTCAACATTCTTAAACAAAACAATTTTTAGCCCAGAATTCTGTATCCTGCTAAACTAAGCTTCCAAATTGATGAAGAAATCAAATCTTTTGCAGATATACAAGCAATGAGGAAATTGACCACAACAAGGCAAGCTCTACAGGAAATACTTAGACCTATCAACACTGACTGCCAGGAGAATAAACACCCAGAAGCCAAAGGTCAAAACTTAGCTTCCACAATGGTGCAAAGGATAAAACTACACAAGGGACTTTCATAAAATAAGATGTATAGATCTCTACTACATGTATCTATTCTCTCAGTATATGTCCATGGATTGAATTCATCACTGAAGAGGCACAAGTTGGTTGATAGGACAAAAAAGCCTACCCCATCCATATGCTGTCTCCTGGAAACACACCTAGCTTGAGGGACAAATCAAGACTCAGCATTAAAGAGTGGAAAAGAAATGGAAATCAGAAGAAAGGAAGGATTGCAATCTTATTTTCAATTACAAGCAGATTTAAAGCAACTGAAGTTGAGAAAGACCAAAAAGGACACTTTATACTGGTCAAATGAACACTAAAGCAAAACTACAATTTAATTTTAAATATTTATGCACCCAACTCAAATGCTCCCAGATTTGTGAAACAGACCTTGAAGGGTCTAAACAATATGACATGCCATAACACCATAATAGGTAGGAACTTTAACACCCCACTGACAGAACTGAACAGATGCTCTAAACAGAAACTAACAAAGATACAAAGGACTGAAATGTGACCCTATAACAAATGTGACTAATATACATATATAGAACATCCCATCCTATAGATAAAGAATGTTCACTTTTGTTGTCAGCTCATGGTATGTACTCCAAAATCAATCATATCCTAGGATACAAATTGAACCTCAGCAAAATTAAAAGAATAGAAATTATACCTTGTGTCTTCTCAGACCACAAGGCAATAAAGGTGGAACTCATTGACAACAAAAACATTTGTCCCCACACAAAGGCATGGAAATTAAACAGCCTTGTGCTGAATGATAGTTGGGTTCAGGAAGAGATAAAAGAGAAAATCATGTTCAAATTCCTCAAACAACGATGAAGACACAAGTTACCAAAAGCTGTGGGATACAGCAAAAGCAGTCTTAAGAGGGAAATTTATCACATTAGACACCTACATTCCAAAAACAGACAAAAAGCATATCAACAAACTCATAAGCCATCTTAGGGAATAGGAAAAAGAACTGTCTAATCCTTAATACAGAAGATGAAAAGAAATAATGAAAATTACATTAGAGATTAATGAAATTGAAAACAAAAGAATCATTCAGAAAATTAAAGGAACAAAAAGTTGGTTTTTCAAAAAAAATAAATGAAATTAATAAACCTGTGAGCCAATTAACTAGAAATAGAAAAGTAAAATCTCTAATAACCTTAATCAGAAACAACAAAGAGGAAATAATAACAGATGACACACAGATACAAGAGATCATGTCTGAGTACTACAAGAAACTCTATGCTCAGAAATTGGACAATGTGGGGGAAATGGATCAATACCTGGAATCACACCCTTTCTCTAGACTTAACCAAGAAGAAATAGATACTTGAACAGACAATATCAAGAACTGAGATGGAAGAAACAATAAGAAATCTCCCAACAGGCTCAGCACCTGTAGGTCAAGTGGCTAAGGCACCAGTCACATACACCACCAGAGCTGGCAGGTTCTAATCCAGCCCGAGACTGCCAAACAATGACAACTGCAACCAAATAATAGCTGGGCATTGTGGTAGGCACCTGTAGTCCCAGCTATTTGGAAGGCTGAGGCAAAAGAATAGCTTTAGCCCAGGAGTTGGAGGTTGCTGTGAGCTGTGATGCATGGCACTCTACCCATAGCGACAGTTTGAGGTTCTGCCTCAAAACAAAACAAAACAAAAAAAATCAAACAACAACAACAAAAAAAAACCTCTCAGGCAGTGCCTGTGACACAGTGAGTAGGGCACCAGCCCCATATACTGAGGTTGGCAGGTTCAAACCCATTCCTGACCAAAATGTAACAAAAAATAGCTGGGAGCTGTGGCAGGTGCCTGTAGTCCCAGCTACTTGGGAGACTGAGGCAAGAGAATCACCTGAGCCCAAGACCTAGAGGTTGCTCTGAGCTGTGATGCCATGGCAGTCTACTGAGGACAACAGAGCCTCAAACTATTGCCTCAGCCTCCCATGTAGCTGGGACTACAGGTTCCCATTATAATGTCCTGCTATGTTTTCTTATAATTGTCATTGCCTGGCAGGCCCGGGTGGGATTCAAACCACCAGGTCTGGTGTATGTGGCTGGTGCCTTAGAGCCCCTTGAGCTACAGGCACCACCAGGGCAAAAATTCTTGATAAGATACTACCCAAAAGAAAGCTCCTGTACCTCAGTGTGTAGGGCCTGAACCATATACACTGAGGCTGGAGGGTTCAAATGTGGCCTGAGCCATCAAAAAAACAACAATGACAATTGCAACAGCAACAACAAAAATAGCTGAGCATTGTGGTGGGCACCTGTGGTCCCAACTACTTGGTAGGCCGAGGCAACAGAATCACTTAAGTCCAAGAGTTAGAGGTTTCTGTAAGCTGTGATGCCACAGCACTCTACCCAGGATGACAACTTGAGACTGTCTTAGAAAAAAAAAAAAATCCTAGCCAATAGACTGCAGCTACACATGAAGAAAATAAAACATGATCAAGTAGGTTTCATCTCAGGGATGCAAGGCTGGTTTAACATGTGCAATTCCACAAATGTAATTCACCATGTCAACAGAAGCAAAAACAAAGACCATTTGATTCTTTCAATAGATGCAGAAAAAGCATTTGATAAAATTCAGTATTCATTTGTAATGAGCACACTTAAGAATAGAGGCATAGGTGACATATTTCGTAAACTGACTGAAGCCATCTATGACAAACCCACAGCTAATATTATACTGAATGGAGTAAAACTGAAAGCTTTTCCACTTAGAACTGGAACCAGACAAGGTTGTCCTCTATCACCATTACTATTCAAAGTAGTGCTGGAAGTTCTAGCCGATACAATCAGGCAAGAGAAGAAAATAAAGGGCATCCAAATGGGGGCAGAAGAGGTCAAACTCTTGCTCTTTGCCAATGATGTGATGTTATACTTAGAGAACCCCAAACACTCAGCCACAAGACATTTGGAAGGATCAAAAAATATAATAAGGTCTGAGGATATAAAATTAATGTCAACAAATCAGGAACCTTTGTATATGCCAACAATAGCCAAGAAGAGAAGCTAATTAAGGACAAAGTTCCCTTCATAGTAGCTTTAAAAAATGAAATAACTAGAAATATACCTAACCAAAGAGGTG
Organism: Galago senegalensis; assembly: GCA_963575145.1. Classification (NCBI taxonomy): domain Eukaryota; kingdom Metazoa; phylum Chordata; class Mammalia; order Primates; family Galagidae; genus Galago; species Galago senegalensis. The sequence continues at coordinate 9,880 of CAUYTI010097371.1, forward strand.
GAGGACCTCTACAAAGAAAATTACAAAACTATAAGAAAACAAATAGCAGAAGATTTTAACAAATAGGAGAACATATCATGCTCTTGGCTGAGAGGTATCAACATGGTCAAAATATCTATACTTCCCAAAGCAATCTACAGATTCAATGCAATCCCCATGAAAATATCATCATCATAGTTTCAAGATATGGACAAGATAATTCTTTGTTTTATATGAAACCAGAAAAAGGTAATTCTTAGTAATAAAAATAAAGCCAGGGTTATCATCCTACCAGACTTTAGGCTATACTACAAGTCCATAGTAATCAAATCAGCATGGTATTGGCACAAAAATAGAGGCATTGACATCTGAAACAGAACAGAAAACCATAAGATGAAACTGGGGTTTTAGTGTTGGGAGAACTGGATAACCACATATAAGAGACTGAAATTGGACCCTCACCTGTCACCACTCACAAAAAATTATTCAGAATGAAGACTTTCATGGCAATTGCAACAACAACAACAAAAATAAACAAATGGGACTTAATTAAATTCAAAAGGTTCTGTACAGCTAAGGAAACAACAAACAGAGCAAATAGACCACCTGCAGAGTGGGAAAAGATATCTGCATATTATGAATCAGACAAAAGCTTAATAATCAGGATCCACAGAGAACTCAAATTAGTCAACAAAAAAGACCCCCAAATCCCATATATCACTGGGCAAGAGACATGAATCAAACCTTCTGTAAAGAAGACAGATGAATGGCTAACAACCATATGAAGAAATACTCATTGCCCCTAATCATAAGAGAAATGATAATCAAAACCATCCTGATATCATCAAACTCCAGTGAGAATGGTCCACATCACAAAGTCTGACAGCTGCAGATGCTGGAGTGGATGTGGAGAGAAGGGAACACTTTTTATACTGCTGGTGGGACTGCAAATGAATACAATCTTTTCAGAAGGATGTCTTGAGATTACTTAAAGAAGTCAAATTGGACCTCCCATTTGATCCTGCAATCCCATTACTAAGCATCTTCCCAGAAGAATAAAAATCGTTTTCATATGGACATTTGCACTAGACTATTTATTGCAGCTCAATTTACAATCTCCAGGCTCGGCGCCTGTGGCTCAAGTGGCTAAGGCACCAGCCACATACACCTAAGGTGGTGGGTTTGAATCCAGCCCAGGCCACCAAACAACAATGACGGCTGCAACCAAAAAATAGCCGGGCACTGTGGCAGGTGCCTGTAGTCCCAGCTACTTGAGAGGCTGAGGCAGAAGACTCGCTTGAGCCCAGGAGTTAGAGGTTGCTGTGAGCTGTGATGTCACAGCCCTTCTACCCAGGGGGACAGCTTGAGGCTCTGCCTAAAAAAAAAAAAAAAAAAAAATTTGCAATCTCCAAAATGTGGAAACAGCCTAAATGCTCACCAACCCAGGAATGGATTGACAAGCTGTGGTATGTGTATACCATGGAATACTATTCAGACATTTAAAAAGACGGAGACTTTACATCTTTTGTATTAACCCGAATGGAGGTGGAACAGTCTTCTTAGTAGAGCATCACAAGAAGGGAAAAGCAAGAATCCAATGTACTCAATTCTAATTTGAATGCAGTAGATGAGTAATACAGGTAGGGGAATGAAGGAGAAAGGAGAGGGGAGGAAAGAGGGGGATGGGGGTCACGGTGTTTAGGGCACACCTCTTGGTGGTGTGACACAATTATAAGAGGGGCATTATCTAACAAATGCAATCAGTGTACCTAATTGTACCCTCAATGAATCCCAAAACAATTTAAAAAAGAAGTTTTTTGG
>CAUYTI010097372.1:0-18554 GCA_963575145.1 Galago senegalensis
CAAGTAGCTGGGACCACAGGCACCCGCCACAACGCCCGGCTATTTTTTGGTTGCAGCCGTCATTGTTGTTTGGCGGGTCCGGGCTGGGGATTCGAACCCGCCACCTTAGGTGTACGTGGCTGGTGCCTTAGCCGGTTGAGCTATAGGCACCGAGCCTGCTAAATTCTTTACATGATTTTTGCATCTGTATTTTCAAGTGTTCAGTATTTTAATTACCTATTGCTACATAACAAAGTGCCTGAAACACAGCAGCCTAAAACACCACCTGTGCTTGCAGTTCTGTAACTCAGAAGTCCAAGAAGAACATAGCTGGGCTCCCAATTCAGTGTCTTACAAAACTAAAATCAAGGTGTCAGCAGGGCTGCACTCCTCTCTAAATGCTCTGGGAAAGAATCTACTTCCAGGCTCACTCAGGTTGTTGTCAGAATTCGGTTCCTTTTGGCTTCAGGACTGACATCCCTGTTTTTTGCCAGCTGTCAGCTAGGACCCTCTCAGCTCCTCAAGACCCACGGGCCTCGCCCAGCCATATCCTCTACCTTCAAAGCCAGCAACAGTGCATCAAGTCCTTCTCCATTTAAATCTGAGACTTCTCGCCTCTGACCTTTAGGCCCTGATTTTAAAGGGCTCAAGTGATGAGGCCAGTCCAGCTGGATAATCTCCCCTTCATAAACCTAGCTGTGCCATACAATATGACCTAATGACAGCAGGGAAGTCCATCCTCTTCACATTCCTGGAGAGAGCTCGGGGTCTGTGCACCAGCAGCCAGGAAGCTTGGGGCACCTTCACATTCTGCCCAAAGACACAGCAGGTGGGACAGAATCCCATCTCCTGTCACTCCTGGTTCCTAGGAGTTTCCTCATTTCTTTTTTTATTTTTTTGAGACAGAGCCTCAAGCTGTCCCCCTGGGTAGAGTGCCGTGGCATTACAGCTCACAGCAACCTCCAACTCCTGGGCTCTAGCGAGTCTCTTGCCTCCGCCTCCCAAGTAGCTAGGACCACAGGCGCCCGCCACAACGCCGGCTATTTTTTGGTTGCAGCCGTCATTGTTGTTTGGCGGGTCCGGGCTGGGGATTCGAACCCGCCACCTTAGGTGTACGTGGCTGGTGCCTTAGCCGGTTGAGCTATAGGTGCCGAGCCTCCTCATTTCTTAAGTAGAGTAACTCTACACCTACCTTAGACTTTGTCTGGGTGAAGAGATGGGTGAACGTATATAAAGCCTGAGAGTGGCACTCAGTGTTGGATGATAGGCCTTTAACTACAATGGCAGATACTTTCCCTTTGGTACTTTCCTTTTGATACTTTCCCTTTGTGTGGGTCTGGCATCTATACAATGGATAAAGGGGTGATTTTAGAAACAATCATTTTTGAATTGCTGATCAACAAAGGATACAATAGACAAAAGTCAAAGTCTCCCTGTGAGACCTCTCACTGCAGGGGCAACACTGGGCCCCAGGCACCTGAGCATTCGTAGGACTCCATCTCTGTTGGTAAAGAGCTCGTACTTCCCCCAGGCAGGGGCACTGCCAGCGCCTGCCTGGCTCTCAGAAGCATGGGACTCCACTATTTCTGGCTTTGGCTTAGAGACACAGTGACATCCCAGAGCCGCAGACTGAGTTCCTGAACCAAGCCTCCTTCTCCACCCCCACCACAGGGCTCCCCAGCTTCCCCTGCCTGCTCTCCCCATTTTACCACTCATAGTCACTTTCCTAATAAACATCTTTCACATCTAATTCCCTTTGGAGTCTGGCCCCCCCACCAGAAGACCCAGACTAGCATAGCACACATGTCACCGAAGACATTCACATCTTAGACTCCTTCCACAGCCGGGCCACCCCCTCGGCCTTTGAAATGCATCCCTACCATGGACCAACAGCCCACACCACCCACTCTAAGCCACCACCCTCCCCCACCATATTCAATTTTTTAGGTAAGAAACAATATGCCTTAAAATTTAACATCTTAGCTATTTCTAAGTATACAGTTCTGGGCTTTAAGTACATTCACATTGTTAGACAACCACCACAACCAGCCAACTATACTTCTCATGTTGCAAAACTAAAACTCTGAGCCCATCAGGGAGTGTTTTCTTATCATAAAACCAGATCACCTGCTCAAAGCCTTCCAAAAGCCTCCCAGTACACACCCCCCTCAAAATTCCAAGTCTCTATGCAGCCTGCAAGGCCCTCCATGCCCACCCTTGCTCCTCAGTTCCAGCCCCATCCCTCTCCCAGCACCTCCTCCTGGCCACAATGGTGTCCCTACTGCTCCTCATACACACCCTGTTTATTCCAGCCTCAGGCCCACTGCCCTGGCCACTGTCTCTACCAAAGGTCTTCCCTCAGACATTCCTGGGTTTTTTGTCCCTCAGTTCCCATCTTCATTTGCATGAGCCTCATCTGATCTCCCCTGACATCACAGCATGCGCATTTGCTAACATTAATTTTAAACTGCATTATTGAACAGAAAAACACAACCTGAACATTCTTGCAGAGAACACATGGCTAGATAGAGCCTGCAATATGCCTCGGACTCTAGTTTTAAACAGTGGATGTCTCTGGACATCTCCATTGCTATTCTTGAGGAAGAAGGGGAATTTTGTCCTTTCCGGTCTTTTCAGGATACTTAATTATTTCTACACTGAAAAATCTTCCTATCCAAAACACTGACCACACCAAATGCTGGTGAGGATGTGGAGCAACAGGAACTCTCATTCACTGCTGATGGGAATAGAAAATGGTTCAGCCACTTAAGAAGATAAGTTGGTGGTTTCTTGTGAAACTAAACACACCCTGACTATATGATCCATGTATACTCCATGGGATTTACTCAAAGGAGGTGAACACTTAAAACCACACCAAAACCTGCATACATATGTTTATAACAGCTTAATAATTGTCAAAATCTGAAAAGACCAGCACTTCTTTCAGCAGGTGAGCGTATACACAACTGTGGTACATCCAGTCAATGGACTATTTCCCAGCACTAAAGAGAAATGAGCCATCAAAACCATGAAAAGAGATGGAGGACACTGAAACACACACTACTAAGTGACAGAATTCAATTTGAAAAGGCTACATATAGTCTAAGATTCCAGCTGTAAGATATTCTGGAAGGCTCAGTGCCTATAGCTCAAGCCACACACACCAGAGCTGGTGGGTTCAAATCCAGCCCAGGCCCTCCAAACGACAACAACAACTATAACCAAAAAATAGCCAGGTGTTATGGATGCCTGTAGTCCCAGCTACTTGGGAGGCTGAGACAAGAGAATCGTTTAAGCCCAAGAGTTTGACATTGCTGTGAGCTGGGACACTACTGCACTCCACCTGGGGTGACAAAGTGAGACTCTGTCTCAAAAAAAGAAAAAAAGACATTCTGGCAAAGACAAAATGATTGAGATAATAAAAAGATCAGCAGTTCCTGTAATTGGGAGGGAAGTGTGAACAGGCAGACCACAGAACATTTTCAGGGCAATGAAAGTATCTGTATGATCCCATAATGATGTCAACACGTCATTTTACATTTGTTCAAACCCACAGAGCGCACAACATCAAAGTGAGCTCTAATGTAAAAACAGGACTTCAGATGATGGTGTGCAGTTCACATCAATTATAACAGATGTGCCACTCTTGTAGGGGATGTGGGTAATGAATAGGCCTAGGGTTAGGGGGTACGGGGTCTACAGAAAGTCCCTGCCCCTTCCTCTTAATTTTCTCACAGATCTAAAACCGCTCTAAAAAATAAGGCCTATTACAAAACAACCCTTCTCTTAGTTGATGATTCAGTTGGTGACACACAAAAGCCCATGTCCCTTCATGTCACCCCTGTGCCAGTACTTCCCACCAAACACCTTGGAAACTAGAACTGCTTGTATGTCAGTAAAACATCAACCATGTCACCATTACTTCACAAAGCCATGGTTTAATGTTGCAGGAAACAATAAAATCCATACAATCTGTTACTGGAAAGTTTTCACACTCTGCCTTCCTTCCTCTAGAAGAGAAACTCAAGCAGTTTCTACGTTGTCAAGGTGAAGAATCAGCACTGCTCCCAGACTACCTCTTTGTTAGACTACATGTCGGGCCTTGCCAGTGCCGCTCCACTGGGCATATTCATAGCCCTGACTGTCTCTGGCTGAATCTTTCAGAGGTAAGCCTGCATGCCCTGTCTGCTCACTTTGCTATCTCCATCCAGTTTACCTTCAGAAACACCACTTTAAAAACAAGAGAATTCATTCTCCTCAGATTGCCATTCTCCTTGCAAGGTGATCAAATTCCAGGTTTCTCCTTCAGTTTCTGGAAAGATCTAACCCTAACCAGATTTCTCCAGCCAACAGAAGTGCAAATCAGCATTTGACATTCTCCTACACCCCACAGGTGTCTGCTCACATCAGCATGTTTCTTGCTTTCTTTACTTCTGGTTCCCCTTAGAGAAAGTGCCTCACTGGACACCAAGAATAAAGACTTATCTGCCCTCTTTCCCCTTAAAGTTTAAACCTACAAACTGAATAGGAGAAATACTCACATGTGTGTTGTAATCCCTTTTAAAATTACTTCTAAGGGCACTTTTTTTTTCTTTTGGGCTTAGAACTGATTAAATAAAACAATGTTCTGTCCAAACGTGCATTTTTCTTATTACCTTCTAATCATTTTGCCACCAACATAAAGACCTGTTCTTTTCCAACACCAAGCTCTTTAATCACATGTGACAGGCCTCTGCTTTCCGCTTGGCTGGGCCCCAGCAAACACCGTTGGGCTCCACTGCCCTCGGCTGCTCTCCTAACATCCTTTCCGGTGGATAGCACAGCTCATTTGCAGAGCGAGTGCCAGAAAAGAGGAGGAAGAGGAAGGCCTTTGCGCCTCATGAAAGCTCCTCTTCCCAGTTAGGTTCCTGCAGCACAGGTGGCTGGATGCACACTTGGATATCCGCGGGTACACTGGTTGTGCTTCCCAGCACAGCACTCTGAGCAGAATAAACACACTCAAATTAACTGGGAGGCCTGGAGTTTTCAAGTCCCACTAAATCTGATAGTCAAACTACTTATTAATATTAGCAATTAAAAATAATACGGCTCAACTTTCAAACTGCATTCAAGTACAGTCTCTTGCTGGAGGTCAAAGTAATCTTACAGAGGAAGCAGGGCAGACATTCCTATCCCATTTGTACAGAGGAAGGAGGGTGAACAAGGTCTTCTGGCATGTTCTCCTCTGGTGCTGCCAATAGTTATGTGGCTAATAAATGGTATAAATAATCCCTTGGGGGTGGTGATAATTTTAAGAGTTAGTTCAGACTTCCATCGCTTTAGAAAATTTCATCAGATAAAAACAGAAGTCACATTAAGTGGTGCTCTAACCAATGAGCGGGCTTTGGAAAAGGGGGCAGGAATTCCAGGTGGAGGGAATTGCTTGGCCATGGTGCAGAGGCTGGAAGTGGGGTGACCTTTTAAGAGTCCACAATGGGCAGATACCAGGCTTCCAAGGCCCAGAGGTAGGAACACAGCTGGGCATTCACTGTGGCATACCTCACATGGACTCTCACCATTCATTCTAAACAAAAGCACTCAAAGCTCAGAGATGCCCACAGCAGGGCTCCAGGGGCAGAGCTGGCCAGGACACCAGACTTCCCTCCCTGTGCTGAGTCTGCTTCAGAGGGAATCCCCAGGCTGCATCACTATGTCTACCTGAGGACTGGTGGCTAAGGAAGGAAGACAGAGGGAGTGGCCCTACACCTAGAGCCACAAAAGGCCAGAGTAAAGACAGAAGAAGAGGGAGGGGGAACACCAGATAGGTCACACCAGGCTTGCGCCTGACCTTGCCACAACTGGACCCAAACACCCCTGGAGACCCTTGGACCACATCACTGAGCCTCTGTGACTCCCACAGACCTGTCCACAACCACCAAATCCCCATCCATGGTCATCCAGTTCATTCTCCACAAATAGTGTCTAGAGTCCTATGAACAACTTCCATTACAGACTTCCTTTGGAGGAAAGGTGACCTGCGACCAACTCAGAGCCCAAAGTGATGACTTCTGGGTAACAACACATGCCCGCATTGTGCTCAATGCCAGATGCATGACCTATGCCCCAAACGTCATCAGACACTGTGGGGAGAGGAGGAGTGATATCTCCACTTAGCAGACAAAAGTTGGAGACCCAGGCTGCTAAATGACCTGCCCCAAAACACACAGTAAAGCCCAATTCCAACCCGGAGAGCTCCCATACAGCCCCACACTTTTCTTCACAGCAACTTTATGGAGCCATAATTCAAACTTGGCAAGAAATATCTGATTTGAGGGCATGACAAATAAACAGTGGTTAGCAGCACAATGCAGAGCCCACTTCCATAAGGGGGCTCGCCAGGGAGCTGCTGGCAATGAGGACATTTGCCTGCAATGCACGTAAATCGTCGATTTTCACTGTACTTTAAAAAGATAGTCCTGTCGGCAAAGCTGGATATCCCCACTTCTGGCTAGCAGGACCACACACGGTAGAAATGAGCTGTGATGCAGGACAAGCCTCGCCAAACTGCACGTGGCAGCGGGTGGTGCATGTGCACTTGGCACCCCGCCCAGCAAGTCCACAGTCACTCCAGGAAGCTGGGAGAAGCCACATGGCTCAAGCCTATCTTCCTGGTCTCAACTATTGTCACTCTGTTCTGCCTATGAAGTGGCAGCAGAGGCAGCCTCTGAATAGAAAGGGCAATGGAGACGGCAGCCAGCTTCAGCTTGTGTCTCAGGCCAGTGGTCCCCCAGGCAGCCTCTTCCTGTCCTGCTGACCCAGGCCTGACCTCAGTCCTCCAGGAATGCATGTGCTATGGAAAAAGAGCCCCAGGGTGCAGGAGGACCACATCCTGGAGAAAATGCACAGGATTTTATGAGGCAAATAAGCGCCCCATGCTGAGACACTCTGCAAAGAGACTGCAGACATAGAGGCCACAGAGAGAGGCAAGGTTTTGCAAATGTTTGGGGAGCAGGCCTGGTACTTACCACATGTAGGACCCCAGGTGAATCTCCCTTCTAGGCCTCTCTCCTCCTCTGTCAAAGGGAACCAAGGAAACCTGTGACCTCCGTGCACCCTGCACGTAAATGATGCCCTACCTGTCCCCATGCACACAAATGATACCCTACCTGTCCCTGTGGGCCAGTTACGTGGGCACAAGGTGTAAATGGGTGTGTCAAATACACCTGGGGAAAGGGGTGTGCTTAAGAGCTGAGAGCTGGGCGAGCTGAGAGCCAAGACTGGAATGGGATACAGAAAGCAGACAAGGAAAGGGTGGCTAAGGAATCCACCCGAACCCAAGTTCCTCAGTAAGTGTTCCTCAAGCTCTGTCCCTACCCATCTAACACCTTGATCCCAATACACACACCAGGAAACCACCCACCAACGTGTACACATACCCACTCCTGCACATACTCATGCCACAGACACAATGCATGCCCCACACATGCCACATGCATGCATATACACTAGGAAACTATACACAAAGGTGTACATGCACACACATACCTAGAAACTACGGACATATAACTCAAGCTTATAAAAGTATAAAATCTATACCTGACCTGTGATTGCAATGTGGATAAATTGGTAAAATATTAATCTGTAAGTACTTAGGAACCAGAAGAATCCCAGCCTCAAACCACCTGGATCCACTCAGCATACAGATTAGTTTTAAAGTTGCTAAGCAACAGGCAGCAAGTCAAAGAGGGCAGGGGACAGGAGATCTGCCCCTGTTATCTGCCTGAGCTCCAGATAAGCCCCCCAGAAGGACAGCCACCACCTTCTGCCTTCCCTCCGGAGCTGGAATAGCTGAGCACAGGGAGTACGGCCTGGAGCCCACCAGGCCCCCAGAGGTGCCTGAACCAGAACAGAACTGGCACATGGTAGGCATCAGCAGTGATGACAGACGGTCCAGTGTGACAGCCAGACCCACCACAGACCCTCCTGTGGGACACAGGGCACGTGGCTGCCAGCCCCCACCTGTCAGGCTGGCGGGCAAGGCAGGAGGATGATGGTTCAGTGACTGTGGCACAGCAAACTGTTCAAAGTGACCGAGGCAGGCCTGCCAGGAAGACACACCCACAACTGGGAAGGCTACCATGAGTGAACCCCAACAGGGCCCAGGAGGCCCCCCACAGACTAGAGTGGGGTAGGGGTCCAGAGGAGTGTCTGAGGCTCCAAAGAAATCATGAAGGCCTCTCATCCAGAGTCAGCACTTGTCACAAAAGACTGCCGTGGCCAGGCGCAATGGCTCAGGCCTATAATCCAGCACTTTGGGAGGCCAAGGTACTAAGATCACTTGACACCTTGGGACCAGACCAGCCAGGACAACATACCAAGATCTTATCTCTACAGATCATCTTTTTTTCAAATTAACTGGGCATGGTAGTGCACACCTATAGTCCCAGATGCTTAGGAGGCTCAGCCAGAAGTTCAAGGCTACACTGAGCTATGATCACACGGCTGCAGTCCAGCCTGGACAACAAAACAAGACTGCCCCCGCCTCCAATATTCTTGAGGAAGAAAAAAAAGAACACCTTCTTTAAAATCTCCAAAATTGTAATGAACATCTAGCTTTGCACCTAGATTCTGTGAAAACAAAGACATATGCCCATAGTGGGAGGGGTGAAACCTTAAGCCAAAAATACACATCTGTTTTTAAGAAGGGAATCCGTTATTAATTAAAAGGCAACTAAGAAACAAAGCTCTGGAAATTAAAAAATACACTGTTTAACCAGGTACCAGGTTGTAAATCCCTTTTCTGGAAAGATAAAAAAAAAATTTTTTTTGAAGAGTTCTTAATATGGACAGCCAGGAAGCAGCACAAGGAGCCCCTCTGCCTGCAGACCAGACAGGGCCAAGGACCCTCCATCGCCATTCAGTCGAGAAAGAGCTGTCTTGTAAAACTGCTTTATTTGACAGCCCGGCTAATGCAAACTATACTACAAATAGGTGCAGTATAAATTACACGGCATGTAACATACAAATTATACATCTACTATAAATTACCATATCCAACCATTCCCATCAGAAATGCAAATCTGCATTCAGGAGTTTGTCAATGTGTTTAGATACCCATGGATAGTCATCTAACACCACAGCTCACAGGAGTGACAGTTTACCAGCCTCCTCAAGCCTACAATGCCTTCAAGTGGCATCACCCCCACCTCGATTTAGAAACAAGCTCTTTGTTTCCCAGCAAGAGGAAAAGCTGCTTGTCATTTCCAACACTGGCTCAGTACATTATCTCCATACTACCTATAAGGGGTTAAAAACGAAAAGTGCTCTGCCGGAGGCTCAGGAGGAGCTTTGTTTATTCTCCATAGTTCCCCCGTGCCAAGACGGTCATTTGTGCCTATGCCAGGTACAGGTGAGGTACCTAGTCTCCAAATTCTGGAACATTAGGCCAAGAGAGCTAAAGGCAACTGACAGGGGACTGTTTGTATCTCCCCTAATTCATTCAACAAGTTCCAACACTTAATCCACACGATAAGTAACATTCCCATTTTCCAGATATAGAAATTGAGGTTCAGGAACATGAAATAACTTATGTCTCCCTGCCTAGCACAAATGGTGACATAGACCCAGATCTAAGTATCATGCAAATAATGAGGAAATTCAGACTCCCAGAACAGAGAAGAGGAAGGGGTTAGCAACAATTATTTTCAAAGTTCTGCTTGCATGTTATCTATTTCTTTCTTACATAGCAGAAATATCACACTGCTAAGCCAGAGCTGAGTGCTCTGTTTTCTATCCTCAGGTATCACAAAATGAAGTAAACTTCCCTCTCGCCACCAATGTCTTTCCCTTTTCCCTCTGGGAAACCCAAATCCCAGACACTCAAGAACTCTCTGCGGAGCCCACCCCACCAGTCCCAGGCATTGCCAAGGCGTTCCCATGCCACAGCCCTTACTATCTGCAGACCCAGAAGCAGCTCCTGACAGGGTCTTAGGTCACTGCCACAGTTGTGTACAGGGACCCTGAACTGTACCCAGGCCCTCCTTGGCAACCCCATCCCCAGCAGGCCCTGTAGGGGGCTCTGGTGAATCATCCACTGCCATCTGGAGAGCTACTGATTTAGTTTAAGTCCCTAGTGAGGTAACAAGGAAAGAACACCGCTGAGCTCACTGCACAGGAAGCTGGTCCATCGGCATGGAGTTAATAAGTGAACATTTTATGTGCACTGACAAAACAAATTAGCATTTAAACCCACACGTGTACTCAGGAACGGAGTTCTGACAAAAGCTACAACATGGCACGCTAAATGAAACAGATCAGCCACAGAAGGACAAAGCCTGCACCTTCCACATCCACGAGGTCCCCAGTGTGGTCAGATCCACAGAAACAGAAGGTGGCTGCCAGAGGCCGCAGCGGGAAGCTGTTATGGGTGCAGGGTTTCTATCTGGAATGTGAAAGGATCCATGGGTGGGTGTTGGTGATGGTGCAAAACAGTGAGTGTGCTTAATGCCTCTAAACCATACACTGAAAATGGATACAGTGACGAATTTTATCATATGTATATTTTACCACAATAAAGAAAGAAAAATCCATATGCTTAAAAATAACATAAAACACACACACACAGAGACACATCCCCCAGAAGCATGACTGCATGGAAAGCCCGCCCAGGCCTAGCTGTGGGGGCCCTGGCTGCCACCACCCATCTGGCTCCAGCCCTTCCCACCACACACATTCACTTCCCAATACAAACGCCTCAAACAAATGGGAAGAGAAAGCTGGGGTGACTGTCCCCAAGAGGTCAATTCAGTTTTTTTCCTTAAGGTCAAAATGAAGCCCAGCTCTTACATCTCCACATTCTTCCCTGGAGTATTTTAAAGGCAGACAGGAGCAGATCAAACAACCCCAACCTAATGTTTTCCATAAAGACAAGGACAAAGGTCTCCCCCAGACCAGCCCCCAAAGCCAGAGTCAGCCTGGTTTCTCCACACTGCCAATGTCCCAGGGGAGTGACCTGCCACCCTCCAGGGAGGGTTCAAACCACTCTGCAGACAAAGAGCCCTGAAAACACAGGCAACAGGCTTCTTCTAGAACACGTTTACTGGCGGCTCATAAAAATGCCTCAGACCAAGGTCGTCTAGGAGTATATGGCAATAAAATGCCCACACTTACTTTATATATTTAAAGGGATATTACTGCTTTCTCAAAACAAAATCCATTTGATTTCCAAAGATAACCATCAGTGGAGGGATGAAATATTTTTAAAAGAGAGTGGTTTTAGATATTCAAAGGAACAGAAGCAAATTATTCTGCAAGAGTTAGGAATTGCTGCCCTGACATGTCCTGACATGTGGCATCTTTCTAAACCTTGAACCAGATTTGGTAGCAGGGATGAGAAAAGGATACTGGGGCACAGAGATTCTTCAGAGCAGAAGCTCAGCCCTCTCCTAACTTCACCTCCCGCAGGATGCCCACGAAGTCCACCATAAGGGGACTGCACCCCTCTTAGCACCAAGAGCCCAAGAACAGCTGCGTCAGGGTACTCAATCCATAAAGGGAAGGAAGGCCTCCAGGGAGTGTCTGAAACTCAGGGATATGATCTGGGCTGACCAAACATGCCATTATCCTGAGAAGAGCCACCCAGTCACAAACCTTCTCTTTCCCATTGGGGAAAGCAAGGCAGAAGGTGGCCCGACCTTGTAGAGCACAGAGGCAGAGTTAAGGCTCTACGCCCGCAGTAGGGACACCTCAGCCCTCAGCAAAGTCACCACAGCTCTCCGGGAAGGCCCGGGATAGAGGGCAGCACACTCTCTGACACCCCTTACAACCAAAGAGTTCTGGTCCCTGCCAGGCTCACTAACTTGGAACCAGAAGTCCCTAACGGTGCAGGCGGTGTCAGACACCTGTCACTGGAGACAGGCCAGTCCCATTGCAAGACAACACCCCCGACCACATGTCAGACAAACAACGCTGCTCAAACTACAAAGCTGGATGTGGACACTCTCTGTCATCCACAGTATTCACCAGACCTTGCCCCAGCTGACTACCACTTCTTCCAGGCTTTGGACCACTCCTTGTAAGGCAAAATATTCAATTCTCAACAAGCTGTGGAAAATGCCTTTTGCAATTTCACCACCACCTGCTCTCCAGGCGTCTTCACTGCTGGCATAAACAAGCTACCCTTGAGATGGCAAAACCATGTGGATAGTTTAGGAACACACTTGATTAATTGTACAGCTTCTTTTCAGAAATATAATAAATTAAACTTTTTTTTTCTTTGAGACAGGGTCTCACTCTGTCACCCTGGGTAGAGTGTCATGGCATCATGGCTCACAGCAATCTCAAACTCTTGGGCTCAAGTGATTGATCCTCTTGCCTCACCCTCCCAAGTAACTGGAAATACAGGCGTACACCACCACACATGGCTGGTTTTTCTATTTTTAGTAGAGACAGGGTCTGGCTCTTGCTCAGGCTGGTCTCAAACTCCTGAGCTCAGGCAATCCACCTGTCTTGACCTCCCAGAGTGCTAGGATTATAGGCGTGAGCCACCATGCCTGGCTATCACACATTAAACTTTCAATATGGAATCGGACATTTCATATTTAATAACCTAGACAACACGTACATGTTACACAAGCACATACTTAAGTACAACACACACCAAAAAAATACACAAACACACCATATGCAGGCCACTCCAAAATCTTTTTTTTCTTTTTAAAAGACCACACCCTTCCACCACATGGTAGATAAAAGGGAGGGGCAGTGCAAAACACCACACTTAAAAACAGATATTAAAGCAAATGTGAAGAAATTAGGGACGAGGTCCAAGAACTAACAAAAGGAGCCAACTAGCATGTTCTTTTTATTTTTTAAGAGCTAAAAGCAGAGGTTTTCCTGGGAAATTCCCAATCCCAGTAGAAGACTGCACATTAAAGAAAATGCAGAAAATTACAGGCTAGATTATATGCAACCCTGAATTGCTGGTTTTAAGAAACTATTAGTAATGAAGAGGCAAAAACACTGCTTTTTATTTAAAGAGAATACTTTGAAAGAGAACACACAGTAATAATTGCTGAGCAGGCATAATAAAGTCAAACTCGGAGGGTTTTTAAACCACACCAAAACCCTGAGAGGCATTACGTCCCTAAAGCTCCTGCAGCTGGGCAATGACCTCAGTTCGGCGTGCATGGGGAGGTATCAGGGTGGGAAGAGGTGCCCAAAGCAATGGCGGGGCTGTGAAGAGATGCCCACCACGGCCAGGCGGTCGGCCCGAAGGAAGCCAGCCTGCTGAGCCCTGGAGAGGCCATGCTACAGAGGAAGCTTGTGTGTCCCCATGAAGTCAGACCATTCTGTAGCTCATCCCTGGTGTCAGGTGGCATCAACAAAGCATCTGTTCATAAGGAAAATCCTACCCTGACCCACAGAACAAGGTCTTTGCATAGCAACTGTTGGGGGAGAAGAAACCTTAAAGGGTCTCTATGGGGTCTGAGCACCCAGCAAACCCAGAGCCGCCTCTCAGTGGCACGTGGTCACAGGACTGCCACCAAAACTGCAAGACTCGATTACCCTGAGCAGTCTCAGCTCCTGCCAAAGGATCACCCAGAGGAGGCCCCTCAGGTCTCTCCCGCCATGACCTATCTTCTTGCATTCACGGGGTTTCAGAAAATTCCTTTAGTTTTGGTCATTTTGTTGTTGTTTTCTGCCTTACATCATAGTCAATAGTCTTTGCATTAAGTGGATTTCACCTGCTTCTGTCTTTGTTTTTCTATTAATTCTTTTCATTGTATTTTAGAGACATTTTGTTTTGCACTAATTGGGGGAAACCTACTACATGGTTCTTCATGGAAAGTTTAAGAGAAGCACCAGGGACTGCCCAATGTCCAGACTCCTGGCTCAGAGCCCCTCTAACCAAGGGGATATGAGTCTTCAGGCTTTTCTATTTTTCCAACCGTGGTAAGCACCTACCATGGTGCCTTCACCATGTTTAAGTGGACAATTCTGTGGTGTTACACCCTGTTAGGTAGCTGTCACCAGCATTGCCCCAGAGCTCATTTCACACTGCAAAGCTGAAACTGTCCCATTAGGCACTAACTCCCCACCTGATTTCATTAGCAGCCTAAGAAACCCACGAAAGGGAGAAATCTGCAGAATTTTTTTTTTTAAGAGACAGAGTCTCACTTGTCACCCTCGGTTTAGTGCCATGGTGTCACAGCTCACAGCAACCTCCAACTCCTGGGCTTAGGCGATTCTCTTGCCTCAGCCTCCTGAGTAGCTGGGACCACAGGCACCTGCCACAACACCCAGCTAATTTTTGTTGCAGTTTGGCCAGGGCTGGGTTCAAACCTCCTACCCTCAGTACATGGGGCCAGTGCCCTACCTGACAGAGCCACAGGTGCCGCCTGCAGAATTTTTTTTTAATGTGAAAAAGGAAGCCTTTATTCCAAGTCAAATGCCCCTTCTACTTCACATTCTCAGGGGCCAGCATGCCTATATTAGCACTCTGTAAATTGATCCCAGCCTGCGGTACTAATACATACATGTGGTGCATGTCTGGTCTATGAAAATTAGGTTAACATGAAGAAGAGGTCAGTGCAAAGAGGTGGTCAGCTGTGGAGGTTTTGCTGTAATTTCTCCCCGTGGAACAGCAAGTAGCCCCAGACCCTCTCCTTGTAGCCACAGAGTAGGACAGCACTGATGGCTTAGGAGCCAACACAGGTGAAATTGTCCTCCCTGAAGATAAGTGGACTCAAAGAGATGTGTCCAAAATCCATCAGGAGAAGGACATGAAGCACAGCCTCTCCTGGTCCCCTGGCAGAAGGCTCAAGGTCCCCACCCCACACAATCTCCTTTCGGACATCATGAATATGAACCCCTAACTTACTTTCACCATCAGTGAAATGGGATTCTGCACAATGGAAATCCAGAAAATAAACAGCTGCCAAAGGTGATGAGAAAACAGATGGGTGGCCAGGCACAATGGCTCACACCTATAATCCTAGCACTCTGGAAGGCAGAGCCAAGTGGATTGCTTGAGTAGAGGAGTTGGAGGTGTGCCATAACACTCTACCCAGGGCAACAGAGTGAGACCTTGTCTCAAAAAAAATAAAAACAAAAAGAAAACAGAAGAGATCAAAATTGAGTCAATTAAGTTACCTTTCTGAGCAAACCACATTCCAAAAAGCTGCTTGCAGGGCTCCATTTTCCAGGAAATTAGGCAATTCCCACTCTGAGCAAAGCCCACAAAGCAGGTCCACTTCCCATGTTTCTGAAATCTGCTCTCCAGAATCCATTCTCTAAACAGAAGCCAACTTCTCATACTTGACACTTCAAAGAAGCACTTCTGTTACGCAGGGACCAGAAAGCTGAGTGAAAGGCAGAGTGGGCCTCCTCTCTTGAGGGGTGTTCAGGTTACCCAGCTGCAGCCGATAGGGTACCACCCACCCCCAAGTCAGGGTGCGCCCAGTCTGCCCTGGCCATGGCCACCCCACCCCTAAGGTCTGCACTGGTGTCTTCCACCTGGGGGGTGGGGCAGAGTCAGAGGAAAGGGAGCAAATGTCCGGCCTTCAAGGGAACATGTGAGGGCTGTGAAGAAACTAAGAGGCCATGGAAAGTAGCTTCCTTGGAGGCTGCAAATGCCACGATACAAAAAGTCCCTCAGTTACCCCAACCCCATCACCCTCGACTTGAATAATCTGAAATAAATATATATACACACACACACACACACACACACACACACACACAGGCTCGGTGCCTATAGCTCAACTGGCTAAGGCGCCAGCCACGTACACCTAAGGTGGTGGGTTCGAATCCCCAGCCCGGACCCGCCAAACAACAGTAATGGCTGCAACCAAAAAATAGCCAGGCCTTGTGGCGGACGCCTGTAGTCCCAGCTACTTGGGAGGCGGAGGCAAGAGATTCACTTGAGCCCAGGAGTTGGAGGTTGCTGTGAGCGTGATGCCATGGCACTCTACCCAGGGGGACAATTTGAGGCTCTGTCTCCAAAAAAAAAAAAAAAAATATATATATATATATATATATACACACACACAATAAAAAGTTGGGTAAGATGGCCAGTGAAATCCAAACTGAGTCCAGAGATCCAGGCGATGCCACTGTCACCCATGCGGGGAAGGAGGGACTGACAGCAGCTCCTTGGTGTCCATCTCAGGCCACAAGGGAATGGTGGGGGCAGCCCCCAAGAAGGCCTGCGGGGGAGAGAAGGGACTGGTCTGCTCCTAGAGATGCAGCCCCCACGATACCCACAGGACATCCAGGGCTAGATGTCTGATATAAAGAAACAGTCTCCTGACTATAGGAACTCAGGCAGCCTTTTAAAATACAATGGGAAAAATATACCTTTTTAATGAGTTTTTAACAAGGAGCCCAAGTTGGCTTAGCAAAAGTTATCTCAAACACCAATCTAGCACTTTCTGCAAGTGAACCATTTAAACTATTAACTCATTTAATCCCCCAAATGATGACCCCAGGGGGCAGGTGGGTACCAAATTCTTACCCTACAGGAGGGGATGTTTACACAGGTTTCCAGGAGCACACCACTACCTAGGGGAAATAAACAACATTCCCAAAGAAAGATATTTAAAATAAATTCAGCATTCCTCCTCTATAGCTTCAAAATTGATATTAATAACAAATAAAAGTAATGTCATACTTAAGAGATTATCCAAAATGAGCTCCACTGAGGTTTCAAACATTCAATACGGCCAAGAGAAACAGCACTGAGATTTCGTGGAAGGTGCCAATTAAGAAAAGTGACTCAAATTCCTTGAAATGTAAACACCTTATATTTTCATTATGAAAACCCATAAAACTAACACCTTAGACAGTTGAGTCTGCTGATCAGGAGGTAAAGTTTCCCTTCCATCACCCCAAATTAGCAGCACATCACGGATGATCTGGCTGTTGTCAGCATGGAGCCAACAGAGGAACTTAAGAAGAAACCACAATGACCCCAAACCTCTTTAATTTACAGAGCACCAGAGTCTCCTGGGCCTAACACAACATGCTGCTTTGCCAAAAACAACCTATGGAATTTTTCCTGATGAGAAAATGTAAATTGCTTGCTAATTACTTTCCCTCCTCCAGTGATCTTGGAATCACACAGCGTCTTGGAATCACACAGCGTGGGTAGCTTCCCTGGCCAGGTGACAGGAGTCAAACCAGGGCATTGAGGGATGGGTCACATGGTGCCCAGGCCCTCTGCACAGCCCTGTGCCTAGTAAACTCCTGGGGGTAGGGGGTGCAAAAAATGCCACAAACTAGCCAGTTATAACAACATTGCACATACACATATGACTGGACATTGGCTTATTTCCATCTTAAAATGCAAACAAGTTCCACTTATTGGAAAAACTATCTGTCCCCAGTGACTGGGAAATCAGGAATGAAGATGAGACTTACCTCCCCCTCAAGCTCCCACATTTAACCATAAGAAAGATCTGGCTTTTCTGCCCCTTCCATCAGTGGTTTTTAATACCAGGAGAAACTCTGTGTTTTTCCAAAGAATGGGAATATTGTCCTTTTTCTTCAAAGCATCTGCTGTTTCTTCAACCACTGTGATGCTTATTACTTTTCACCTATCCATTTAGAAGAAAAGAAAAAAATGGCAATGCCTAGTGCTGGCAGTGATGTGGCAAACAGGCAATCTCAGACTTTTGAGATTGGAGAGTGAATTCATGAATATAGTCTAGCCAGATTTATCAAATAACTGTACCCCAAAATATACTGGGGACCTATTTATTTTACATATGGAAATTTACCCTTAAGTAGTAACCTTGAGAGATGACAGCAAAAGCACAGCAATGAAAGCAAAAATAGGGCCTAGCATGGTGGCTCACACCTGTAATTCTAGCATTCTGAGAGGTTGAGGCGGGTGGATTGCCTGAGCTCACAGGTTCAAGACCAGACTGAGCAAGAGCAAGACCCCAGCTCCCCAGCTATTTTTAGAGTTGTGGCAGGCACCTGTAGTCCCAGCCACTTGGAAGACTGAGGCAAGAGAATCACTTGAGCCCAAGAGTGTGAAGTTCCTGTGAGTTGTGATGCCACAGTACTCTACCAAACAAAGTGAGACTCTGTCTCAAAAAATAAAAATAAAAAAAAATTTTTTTTAAGTTTTATAAAGCGGCTCGGTGCCTATAGCTCAACCGGCTAAGGCGCCAGCCATGTACACCTAAGGTGGCGGGTTCGAATCCCCAGCCCGGACCCGCCAAACAACAATGACGGCTGCAACCAAAAAATAGCCAGGAGTTGTGGCGGGCGCCTGTGGTCCCAGCTACTTGGGAGGCGGAGGCAAGAGACTCACTTGAGCCCAGGAGTTGGAGGTTGCTGTGAGCTGTAATGCCACGGCACTCTACCCAGGGGGACAGCTTGAGGCTCTGTCTCAAAAAGAAAAAAAAAAAAAAGAGTTCGAGACCAGGCTCAGCGCCTGTGGCTCAAGCGGTTAAGGCGCCGACCACATACACCTGGGCCGGCGGGTTCAAATCCAACCTGGGCCCACCAAACAACAATGATGTCTGCAACCAAAAAAAAAAAAAAATAGCCAAGCTTTGTGGCGGGCGCCTGTGGTCCCAGCTACT
>CAUYTI010097373.1:0-59946 GCA_963575145.1 Galago senegalensis
AAAACAATAACTGAGAAAATGACATGAAGGCTGTGTTGACCAGTTTGATGGAAGTATTTCAGATTGCATGTGAAAACCCCACACTGTACCCCAGAAGTGCATTAATGTACATAGTTACCATTCAATAAAAAAAAAAAAGAAGTGATCCCTCCAATCACCCTCCCTCCAGAAACCATTTCTACCTGAAAGGCAGCTATTGAAGAATCATTTGCTGATGCATTTTTAATAGCCATAATCTATTTCCACTTTTTTAGATTCTCACAGTTGGCAGCCAAGAGGTGATGCATTAGAGCACATTCTCAGTTTGTGCAACATGTATTCTGACTTTCAATGAAAATACACAAGCAGAAAGATTGCCTGAACACTGAATGTGTTCATAGCTGAGCAACCAGATCTCTCCAGAAAAGTGAAGCGTAATTTGTCAAAACATGTAGGTAAGCAAAAATACACTCAAAGGATCATTACTATGTTTTAGCGTTTTCAAATCTACACGTTATTGCATTTGCCAATAAAATAACATTTTTCTGAAAATTAACTTGTGTATTTTCTTATAGATTTGCATCAATTTTTTAAATGCATGAAGGACATAAACAATCTGAAATTGAAATCCCTGTGTTAGTGCAGAAATATAAATTTAAATTTGGACAAAAATTGCTGTTCCAGAAAGCTTTCTAATTTAAAAAATAGGTTGAAAGGAAAATGCTGTTGTCCTCATTTCCCCTGTATTCTATAAGACAAGGTAGCAGGCATTTCGACAACTGCCACTTTATTTAGGAACACACAGAAAAGTATAGAAGCAGGATATTAACAATGTAGTATCATTTAATAAAGCCTTATCCTAAGGTAAAGCACATAGAGCCACAAAGTACTCTTTTCAGTGAGAAAAACTGTGAAGTTTACTTACTTTCCCCCAATTAGTAGTTAATAAAATAAACACATCATCCCTTTTGAATTTAATGGCGAGGAATATTGTTGCCAAGAGCACTGAAAGATATAGGAGGTGAGGATGGTTTCTAATTAAAATTTTATTGTGACAAATGAACTATGTAACCCAAGTTAAAAACTAAGTTTTGCTAAAACTCAGACCTAATTTTTTGATGCTTTAAAGCCCTTAAGGGGACCTTGAGCATGTGCTTAAAATCTTTGAATTAGCTTTGAGGCTGAGCCTGAAAGAAGAGGCATCACAGAAGGCTGTGCTGATTGAAGTGAAAATATTCATGTGATCTTTCTAACTTGCAGTGGCTTTTCAGTAGGGAAGATAAAATCCAAGATTTTCGATACTGGAGTTCAGTGAACAGGCCCAGCAAGGGATAAAGAATGACAAGAAAAAACAGTTTAGAATATTTGGGTCACCAGATTGTATTTGTTGTGTTTTCTGGAGGAGGATGCCCACTATCTGGGAGAGAGGACTGATGATTCCTAATGCCCAGCACATATGTAAGGCACTAGGAGGACTCTTAGGTGGGAGGAGTAAAGCAGAAGAGAGCTTTGTGCCAACAGGCTGCAAATAACAATTGCTAGAAGTTTCTTCTTGATCAGAGATCCAGGGACGAAGAGTTACAGCAAAAATGTTGCTTACTCTCCCAGATTACACTGGACATTTTCATAGTGGGCTGCAAAGGAGAATGGACCAAACTGAAATCTAAGACCCTGAAAGGCACTAAATCAAATTACTGGTGGAATCGGCTGCATTTGCCTTCCCATATGAGCCTAAAATGAATCACCATGTTCTCTTTGTAGAGAGAAAGGGAAAGAGACTGAGCAAATTATTAGACAAAATGAAGGCCTCAAGGAAAAGAAAGGAGGTCATACCAACAACAATAAATATAATTGCTCTTGTGAAGAAAATTAGAACCAGTAAGAAAATATGATATGCAAAGAAAAGAAGGAACTGTAGGCTCTTGGAGATTTAAATAACATAAGGATCCTCTTTCATGACCTTAATAGGTCAGTCTTGACCTTCTGAGGATGTCCCAACAAACAAACAAACAAATAAATAAATAAATATTCACAGAAAGAATTCTGGAGTAATTCCTCCTGTGACTATTTAGAGTGAAATGTGTATGGAGATGGTCAGTGACAGCCTGCTGGGCACACGTTTCGTCCCCAAAGATATTCATAGGTTATAATAAGAGGTGCGAAGTCTTTCTAAAATAACACTGTCCAGTAAAAATTTAATGTAAATCATGCATTTAAATCTGAATTTTCGAACAGAATAGAAAGCCAACAGATGACTCCAGCTACCTACCGTTACCTCATCTTTGATAAACCAATTAAAAACATTGAATGGGGAAACAAATGGTGCTGGGGACCTGTAGAAGGCTGAAACTGGGTCCACACCTTTCACCATTAACTAAGATAGATTCTCACTGGATTAAGGACTTAAACTTAAGACATGAAACCATAAAAATACTTAAAGAAAGTGCAGGCAAAACACTTGAAGAAATCAGCCTTGGCGAATATTTTATGAGACGGACACCACGGGCAATAGAAGCAACATCAAAAATACACTATTGGGACCTGATCAAACTAAAGAGCTTCTGCACAGCCAAGAGCACAGTAAGCAAAGCATGCAGACATCCCTCAGAGTGGGAGAAAATATTTGCAGGTTATGTCTCTGACAAAGGTTTAATAACCAGAATCTGTAGAGAACTCAAACTTACTAACAGAAAAAAAAAAAATAGCGATCCCATTGCAAGGTGGGCAAAGGACTTGAAGAGAAATTTCACCAAAGAAGATAGGCATGTGGCCTATAGATATATGAAAAAATGCTCACCATCCTTAATCATTAGAGAAATGCAAATCAAAACTACTTTGAGATATCACCTAAGATTAACCCATATCACAAAATCCCAAAACCAGAGTTGCTGGCATTGATGTGGAGAAAAGGGAACACTTATACACTGCTGGTGGGAATGCAAATTAATACATTCGTTTTGGAAAGACGTCTGGAGAACACTTAGAGAACTAAAAATAGACCTGCCATTCGATCCTACAATTCCATTATTATATACCCAGAAGATAAAAAATCACATTACAATAAAAATGTTTGTATCAGAATGTTTTTTGCAGCCCAATTCATAATTGCCAGGTCATGGAAGAAGCCCAAGTGCCCATCAATCCACGAATGGATCAATAAACTGTGATATATGTACACCATGGTGGGATACCATGCAGCCCTAAAGAGAGGGCTTCATGTTTACATGGATGGAACTGGAAAATGTTATTCTTAGCAAAGTATCACAAGAATGGAAGAAAAAGTATCCAATGTACATAGACCTATTATGAAACTAATTTATAGTTCTCAAATGAAAGCTACAACCTAATTCTAGCCCAAGAATATGGTGCTGGGGAGGGGAGGGGAGGAGAGAAGGGCGAATGGGTGGTAGGAGGGTGGCTGGAAAGATCACCTATATGGTCTGTCTAACAAGGGTACAAGTGAACTTTTCTAGAATCAGAGTATAAATGTTTTAACACAATAACTAAGTAAATCACACAAAGTCTATGTTAACCAGTTTGATGAAAATATTTCAAATTGTATATGTAAAAACTACACCATACCCCATGTTTGCATTAATGTACACAGCTATCATTTAATTAAAAAAAAGGCTGAGAACTACTGCTCTAGAAGAAATTCACTCTTTCCTACCTAATCCCCCAGCCCTGTCCAGTTGCACAAGAGGAGATTGGAAATTTTGAATACTGCACATAAAGATTAAAATCAGAGATATATCAATTTCTCATTCATCTACTTAAAATTCATCTACTTAAAATCAATGTAAAATAAAGATAATGCTAGTTAAAAATGAAGATTTGGTTCACGCCTCTAATCCCGGCACTCTGGGAGACTGAGGCAAGAGGATTCCTTGAGTTCAGGAGTTCAAGATCGTTCTGAGCAAGAGTAAGACCCCTCTCTATTAAAAAATAGAAAAACTTGCCAGGCATGGTGATGGGCACCTGTAGTCCCAGCTTCTTGAGAGGCTGAGGCAGGAGGATTGCTTGAGCTTAGGAGTTTGAGGTTGCTGTGAGTTATTATGATGGGCAGTCTACCCAGGGCAACAGAGCAAGTGTCTGTCTCGAGAAAAAAATGAAGATGTGTTTATCAATAAACCAAAGTATCCTAAACTTGTCATTTCATTTTTGCATTCATTTTCAGGTATTTGAATGGATAATGATGACATAATTATAATCAAAGAATGGAATTTTATGTCTTTTATAGTGCTTATAATCTTTTTCTGTCTTTGTAATCTTATCAAATTGATGAACCATGATTTATTTGAACACTCTCCTGGAATCAGACGTGTTAAGTTTTTAATGTGATTTTGCACTAATGGGCACTGCTAGTATTAACAGCTTCATACATAAAGATCTTTTGGTTTTTTAAAATGAATTAAAAAAGCATAGTGAAGATAATTTAGTGAAGCATAGTGGAGCATAGTGAAGATAATTTAGTGTCTTCTGATCCTCTTCTGAAGGAATTAATTCAGTTTCTTGTGCTGTACACAGTGAGCCCATGTTGGGGTAGTGCCACGTGATGGTTAGTATTTGAGTATTGCCGTTCATGCTGTAACTTACCCAATATGCATGCCAACTAGTCTCCTGGGAGCTCAGGATACATCATGTAATATGACAAATGAAGATATTGTGGCTGGATACTCTCTAGTTAGCCCTGGTACGTTTTTTGGAATAGGAAGTCCATGAAAAAAGCCCTCTGTGTCCTATATGTAAATCCATTCTCTCAGAAAGGCAATGACCATCCACCATCAGTCTCCTGCAAAGTCAAGACAGAAGAACAAAGGAGGGAATCTAAATCTATTTCTCCAGTAGATTTTGAGAGTCATATCTAAGCCATATTGCTGAATATTATCCATACTTTGTTTTTAATTTGTAAATGTGCTGTTTTCCAAATGAAAATTTGATTCTACCTCTGTCCAGCCCCATATCTTCCTTCCTCTGGCCTTGCACGCATGTGCAGTGAATGGTGATTCTCTGTGGGCTCTTATTCTGGGCATTTGTACGTGTTGCTGCTTCTGCCTGCAAAGATGCTGTTTTTCTTTCTTTGCTGGATAGCTCCTGGTCGTTCTCAGTTGTGACCTCCTCTGGGACGATTTTCCTGTCTCTTCCCTCTTTCCACCTCAGCTAACTGCTGTCATAGCACGGTGTATGGTGTCTGTTATACATCATTGTATTTTAGTATTTTTTTCCCTCGTTGCTCTCCTTTATTATGCTGAGCAATTAGAGGGAAGGAACTATTTGTTTTATCATTGTGTCTCTAGGAAGCAGCAGTGCTGGGCATATACAGTTCTGATCAAAGTTATTTGAAGAAATAAATGATAGCAGAAGCTTAAGCAAGGGCTTTCTGGCGACAGGGGTGTTTTCACAACGGAAGGGGCAGAGGCATGTTGATAGAGCACAGGATTGGTGGGTGACAGCTTCTGTCTAAATGGCCTCTCCTGATTTTCTTCAGACTTTATAACAGGTCTGTTCTCTTGTATCAACCAGCTGATGCTATCATGAGCATTCATCAGCTGTTCTGTGGCTCCGTGCAATACAGCACTCCACTCAGAAAGGACAGGGAAGCAGTCCCCACGCTTAGACTGCTTGATGTTCTAATAATGGAAAACCAAAGCATTCATAACAAATGGCAAGTGTATATTTTATCTTTTAATAAATACATGAATGCCTGTTGTTACCTCAAATAAATTATGATTAAGGTATAGGATGTTGGACCATAGTTGATTTATAATACAGTACTATGGAATGTTGGGGTTGTTAGGGCAGGCATTTTGTCTTGCACTTATTTATTTTTTTATTTTAGAGACCAAGTCTCACTCTGTCACCCAGCCTGGAGAGCAGAGACACGATCGCAGTTCACTGCAGAGTCTCCCTCCATTTTCTTGGCATCCCTCCATGTTGAGACAAATAGCAGAATCTCCTCCTTTTAAAAAATTGAATAACATTCCATTGTGTATGCTTACCACGTTTCCTTTATCTAGTCATCTGTTGTTAGACATTTAGGTTGTTTCCACATCTTGGCTAATGTGAGTAACACTGCAGTGAACAAGGGAGTAGACACCTCCGTGAGGTGTTGACTTCATTTCCTGTGGGTATATATCCAGAAGAAGTCTTGCTGGGTTGTATAACAGTTCTATTTTTAATTTATTTAGGAACCTCTGTACTATTTTACACAGTGGTTATACCAATCTGCAGTCTCCCCAACAATATATACAGGTTATTTTTTTCTACATCCTCCTAAACATTTACGTCTTGTCTTTTTGATAATATTCACCCTTGTAGGTGTGTGTTGACACCTTGTGGTGAGTTTTATTTGCATTTACCTTGTCCAGGGTGGCCATGAAGTTAAATTGCATATAAACTTATAGCCATGCTATGTAAGTGATTTTGAGCTTCTTTTCATACACCTGTTGACCATTTTTTTTGTTTTTTGTTTTTTGTTTTTTTTTGGAAAAATGTCTGCTGACCTCTTCTGCCCATTTTTTTAAAATTCTGATTCTTTTGTTTTTATAATTTTAATTTTTTTTTTCCCATTTTTGGCTGGGGCTGGGTTTGAACCTGCCAACTCCAGCATATGGGATTGGCACCCTACCCTTTTGAGCTACAAGCACCGCCCTGCCCATTTTTTAATAGGGTTGATTTTGCTATTGAGTTGTAAGAGCTCTTTATCATTTTGAATATTAGTCCCTTATCAAATATGTAGTTCACAAATATTTTTTCCCAGAAAATATTCTTTCTGTTGTCTTTTAAGATTTCTCTCTTAAATTACTTCATATGAGAAAATAAAAGTAGTCAATTTATAGGAAATAATTAGTGCAAATGTGTCTTTAGAACATAAGTAAATGTTATTACCTGCCAAAACAAGTTACAACTTTCCATGTTGCTTTTTTGTAATGTTATGCCAAATTCTTGTGAAATGATGGTGTGATAGAACTGTTCAGAACAAGCTACTGGCTTCCTTCCTTGCTTTTGTGAATTACTCAGGCAATGTATCTAAGACTAAATGCCAGGGGCCCTTTTGGGGGGGCTTTCTTAGATTTCCCTGGCGGTTATTTTGTTTTGTACCATGCAACTTAGCATCAAGCAAGTGCCAGCAAAACAGGAGTGGTTAATGGAACTTTAGGCCTTGTCCCAGGTCTTCCCATTCTCTGCATGGATGAGATATGCTTAAGTAGGAAGGATCGATTTTGTGAATAACTTTTGCGATCCATCTGATTAATCTCAGCAGTTATTACTGAGGGGAACACGGTGGAATCAGGGGAAGGGTCACTAAGCAA
Source organism: Galago senegalensis (assembly GCA_963575145.1). Lineage (NCBI taxonomy): Eukaryota > Metazoa > Chordata > Mammalia > Primates > Galagidae > Galago > Galago senegalensis. The sequence continues at coordinate 7,293 of CAUYTI010097373.1, forward strand.
GAGAGAAGGCCAGACCGGGGATTGGAAAGGCTTTATTCAGAAAAGCAAGAGAAAAAAGCAGAGTGGAGGCTGACTAGGAGTCAGCTCAGCTTTCACAGTTTCCAGAGGCTTTGATTACCCTTTATTAGCAGGGTTAGAATGAGGGAGGCGGATTCCTAGAGGGAGTCACCCCTTCTGCAGAGGGACTGATTTCTGCACTCAGCAAATCTAGGAGTTAGTCCCTTAATTGGCTGCAAGCCAGGGCCAGAGTGGAAGTTCCTGGTGTTTCCCAGGAACACCACCAGCCTTGAAGGATTTTTCAGGGGGCGGGGGGTGGGGGGGGGAGTTTGCTGTGATCATACAGTTTGGTTTCTGGCCTGCTGCTTCTCCTCAGCTATTTCTCAAAACAGCTATTGTCTTGTCAAGGGCATTAGGATTTCTTCCCCATGGTTACAGGGTATTTAGGATGACTGTTTCACCTCCAAACCCCCAATAGAAACTACTAGCAGTCTAGAAAGCTGAGGCAGGAGGATCCCTTGAGCTCAGGAGTTCGAGACCAGCAAGAGCAAGAGCAAGACCCTATCTCTACTAAAAGTAGGAAAGCAGCCAGGTGTGGCAGGAACCTGTAGTCCCAGCTACTGGGGAGGCTGAGGCAGGAAGATCACTTGAGGTTGCTATGAGCTATGAGACCATGGCGCTCTACCCAGCATGACAGAGAGAGACTCTGCACCCCCCCAAATAAAAACTATTTCTGAATTTCTAAATATAATACACTCAGTTTTTTTTGCCAACATAAACTTATATATTTTCCCATTTTTGACAACTTGGCCCAAGCAGAGTATATATGATATTTATGTGGGTGCTTATGTTTGAGTGTGTGTTGTTTTGGAGAGGAAGTAAGCAAAATAGAATCATTTACATGCTAGGATTCATGTAATAACAGATACTATTGATTATTTATCTACTATGTGTCAGGAACTCTACTTTATATCTAATCCTTACAACAGTAAGCAATACTTTTTACAGTTTCACAGTGAGGGAAATGAGACTCAGATAGGCTTAGTAATATGGAACTTAATTCCAGAAGTGCGTCATTCCTGAATTAGTGCTTTTTCTGTTGTACCACCCTTCCTCCCAATTCATGCTCCAGTATACCTGATGCAACTTCCCGCAGGCAGGCCCACTCCTTCAGCCGAGCCAGGTGCTCCCTCACGTTCTTTCTCTCAACTTTGTGACCAAGATTTTGTCTGTATGGAGTTTCTGAGTTATGAGATGTAAGACGGGAGGAGGGGCTCAATGAGTGGGGGAATGTAGAACTCCCCTTTTGCAGGGAGAAAATTCATGAAGTGGCAGCATAACGCTAACGACTTAACTTCTTTGCATTTACATCGCTAACGACTTAACTTCTTTGCATTTACATAGCAAGGGCCAAGATGATTTTTTTATAGTTTTCTCTGTATCTTTGTAATCAACTTTGAACACCTGAATTAACTCAAGCATGCCTTTTTTTTTTCCGTGCAGTCTAACTAATAAAAACGTGATCTTTTTACTTCATTTTAACAGGCATTATTTTATGGGTTCTTACTCAAATATTGATTCAATAGATTTTCTTGATCACTCTAAAAGCATCTAAGTTTTGCTGGAGAGATGAAGGCAAAAAGAGCTTAAAAATTTGCCCGAAGTCAGTGGTGCTCCTAGTAACATCTATTACTAGTAGTTAATAGTACAACCAGCTTTTTAATTTAATTTGGCACCAGTCTTCACATTCTTAACCACTTGTCTATGCTGCCTTTTAAAAAGACTGTGGTAGAATTTCTTCTGTGCTCCCAGCAATTCTGATTGTGTGGATACGATACTTCTATAATCTTGTATCTCCTAATTAATTTTATTCTTCTTGAGGATGGGCATTTATCCAGTATTTACTGTGCATCATCACAACTATCTGCCGCTAAGGGACTGTAAATATTACGGGGTAATGAAGTGAAAATGCTACTGGTTCCCTTAATCACCAGTTACATTAGAAGTTAATAATTGTTCTCAATATCTTTCCAGAGCCATCAATCATTGTAGACAGACATGTTGTCATCTGCAGTGACGTCACAGTGAATCACGGTGATTATCAGAGGGACATGCGTATAAATACATATTTTCTGTACCGTAAGTTCTGAGTCAGGGGTGAATTGACAGAACACAATTAGCCTCCGGGTCCTCAGTCATCTTTCTCCTGAACGATGACTTATGTTGTTTGTTATGTGACATTGCTCAGAAGGTTCTCCCTATTATTCTTGCCCATGCTACATAGTAAATCTCTGTTGCCTTACATACAGTTATTCTTTTTCATTTTCTTTAACTTGTTTTATAATGTGAAATTGTGTGAAATGATTGAATGTATGATAGAACTTGAGATCCCCGCACACAACATGCAGCTGGGCTCTCTCTGCCTCTCCACCTACAACAGGGTGGCAGACTGAATACAAAGCACTCTAGTCACACTGAATTACTTACAAACATATTTTGGATATGATCTATCTTCTCATTTTTTGTTTCAACTATTAAATTTTCATAAAAATTACCAAGATTTTTACCAAGATTACCAAGCAGTTTACCAAGATTCGAGAATTAACCACAAATGTTTTTATTATTTACCCAGGAGTCCTGTTGGGGCAATGTCTGTTAATTTTAGAGGTGTGTATGTATGTGTATATATATATATATATATATATATATATATTCTAAAATTCAGAGTTGTATGATATGTAGTCCATTAAATTCACTAGTGTGAAAGGATTAAAATGTTCCAAATGCTGTAGGTGGGTTTCAGATGTATCCTCTGAAGTGTGAACCTGTTACCAAGGAAACATACTGCAAATGTTGGTGAATCTCTCCCTGAGATTCGCCTCTTACACATCCCCATGGTTGCGTTGTGCACTGAGTCCATTTTTCAGAGCGCTGCTGGCAGCTTTCCGTCCCATTATGTTCAAAAATATGTTCAAGCCTCCCTGAAAACCAGGCAGAATTGCTTGGTGAGAAAGCAAAAAATCAGATGAATACATTGATTAGAAACAGTTTCTCCAATCTGAAAACTCTGGAGTTATTTGGTTGGAGAGAATTTGGAGAGAGCCAAGCAGTAAAATAAGCCCAGCAGCTGTAATGGCGACAATATTTAGACTGAATCATAATCAATAATATAGATGATTGAAAATTTGAATATTGATAATTTGGGGAACAATGTGACTAACATATTCACAATTAGAGTAAAAGCTTGCTTTACAGTAATGTCATTTTCTGAGGCAAATAAAATGCCATTTTATGCAGGGTGGCCATAAAGTTTGTGTGCAGTTTTAAATTATACACTATTTTAAATTGCACATCAACTTTCTGGCCACCCTGTATTTTTGAATTATGTTTTTAACCACATTAAATGTTTACTATAAAAATTTCCTATTATTTTGTGGTTCAAATTCTCTTATGCTCTCAACATCCCAACTGTAAGGCATGTTTGGGGACATCAATTCTGAATGTGAGAGTTGTCTGGTACACTGAAAATGCATTATGTTATTTCTTTCGAGAAGGTAATATAAACAATCTTGGAAGAACATAGGTATAAGGCAAATTAATATGCCATGACTGGATTGGTGCTGTGTACAGTCAGATATTTACATTTAATTTTCTTAAGGAATGATTGAGGAAGCCAGGCTGTAATCATCCCGGCAATCCATTCTATGTCTCAATTTCCACAATAACCAACGTTTGATAAATGATTTTTTTTCATAAGACGACCATATGTTTGTTGATAAATTGCTAGCTATGTGGTTGAGGTTGAAGTTCCAAAAATAAGTAATAATGGTCCTTACTCCAAGGAGTGTAGTTTTAGTGGTGACATGAAGAATTAGAGGTACGAGTTAGGGAAAACTTGTGAGTTTCTATTAATCTCAAACCTTGTTACTGAATTCTTAACTCACTCCATTAATGAAAAGGCCATAAAAACTATTAACCATGTATGTGAGGAATAGCTTACTCACAGTGGCATAAATGGAGCCACAGTCAGTAGCATCAGATGAAAGTCTAGGTAACAAAGTGAGTCTCACTCCACACAGAGGGCCACAAGGCCCCACATTATAACGGACAAGAATCCATGTACTTCGGGGCTTAAAAACACTCCTTTTTTGCTTCTGGTTTTTCTCATTAGAGATGACCAGAGAAAATTAACTTAAAGGTGACTAGACTACTGTTATGCTCAGACTGCTCTTCTATAAACCAGTTCTCTCATTGAATGTGCCATTTTTTTTTCCCTTATGTGTGTTTTCCTGGCTCTCCTGAAGATTCTAGCAGGGACCCTGAAACTAATTAATCTCCCTAAATCCTAAAACCTTAGTATGACACAGAACAAGCAAAAATTTACAAGAAGCACAGGAAGAAGACATACTTACCTGGGAACATTTCAGCTACACTTTTGACTTGTTGATGGGTTATTTGTTTCTTTTTCAGGTTTGAAAATGACTGCCAAGCAGTTTATAAGCTGCAGCATTTTAAGGAAATTTTATTGGTAGTGAATATACAGAAATTGAAAGTAAACTCAGTTTCAGCTTTTATACTGAACACAAGTGGTAAAAATACCATCCATTTATCAAAGAGTAAAAACGAACCTGAAGAAAGACATAAGGATGAACAATAAAGAGTCCAGGGCACCCAAATTAACTTTTAAAAACCAGTTAAAGTCAAATAATTTCATGTCCTCTTTCTTTTTCTAATACACACTTTTCTGTAATTCTATAATTCTGGCAGATTTAGCATCGTTTTTCTGGGCCAGTGCTAACTCCTGTGTTTCTCAATTATTCTAAAGTTGGAAGGACGGATTATTCATATTTTTTTCTTCCTAAACTGTAATTTTACTAGGTACCAAAAAAGTTGATTTACAAAGTATTTTATTTTTCTTTAGAATTATATAGATGAATAAAGGAATTTTATCCAAATGAATGAGATGAAAGTTTTTAATGTTTAGTTGAAATATTTTTATTTCCATTATTAAATAGAAGTTCATACTAAGAATAAAATGTAGCCACATGTTGAAAGCCAGAAAGAAAACATGATCCTCTGATAAAATTTGGTCTTTAGGTGGCACCTGTAACTCAGTGGGTAGGGTGCTGGCCACATACACCAAGGCTGGTGGGTTCGAACCCGACCTGGGCCTGCCAAACAACAATGACATCTGCAACAACAGCAACAACAAAAAAATAGCTAGGTGTTGTGGCAGGGACCTGTAGTCCTAACTGCTTGGGAGGCTGAGGCAAGAGAATCACTTAAGCCCAAGAGTTTGAGGTTGCTGTGAGCTGTGACACCATGGCACGCTACCCAAGGTGACAGCTTTAGACTCTGTCTCAAAAATAAAAAATAAAAACAATTTGGTCTTTAAAAAAATTGGACAAAAGATGCATCCATATTCTTGAAAAGTGTTCAAGTTTATTGTTTTTGATTAAATTTTGTACACTTACATGATAAATACCATACACTGTGCACGAGTTAATAACTCTGAGAGTGTGTTAGTTGCAGAATTAAACTAAAGATAATATAATGAAAAACAAGTTGATAAGACTGTGCATATATTTTAAAATATATTTTCAGTATGATTTCCTGGAAAAATGTGATATTATCCAGACAGCAATAAGATTCAGCATAAGACTTGAGAAAACAAAACTGATTAACAACTGAAAATAGCAATACTTTTTGGTAGTCCTTTAAACATCTTGGCTCATTAATAATGAAATCACAGTATATATATCACATTTTGGTAGTACATGGGAAATATATGAGATATTTTTTTCTGTTTTCCACAGCACATTATATTATATCCATAGAATGTCAGGGTTCTACAATCCGTTCTCCCTTCAATATTATAATCTGTCATACATTAAAATAAAAATTCTATCAAGAGTCGCCATTGCACATTTCATAGAGATAAAAGTGAAGGTATACACAATCATTCAAGCTTGTTCAAGTACAGCTTTACAACTGAATCCTTTCCTGGCATTTAAACTTCAGCTCCTTACATTTTCAGCTGTATTAACAAGCCAGGCTGGATAATGCATATATAAGTGGGCGTATCCAAAGGCTTCTGTTCTAAAACCACCACAAAGAAAAATCAACTATTAAAGTAGAACAACTTAATTCGTTACATTTTTACTCTAAAATTATATGTTATGTTTTTTAGTTTTCTTAATTCATGTTACTAAGGTTTTCTATAATATCTTCATACCCAAAATCAATTTTTAAATATTTATTTAATTCAAAGTTACTAGTAACTTTTAGGAAGACATTTAGGTTACTGGAAATAATCTGCATAGAAATTTCTATTCCTTTCCATTTACTGCGTAGATAATTAATTTTATATTTGGTTAGTTTATAATTCTGGAAAGCTCTCTTTAGCACGTGAAGTCCTCGGTGTATGTTCACTAGAGATCTCTGGGCCAATTAGCACGTGAAGTCCTCTGTGTATGTTCACTAAACATCTGAGGGCCGTCTAACACATGAAGTCCTTTGTGGAGGTTCACTGAAGATCTCAGGGCTGTCTACCACGTGAAGTCCTCCGTGTATGTTCACTAGAGATCTCAGGGCCATCTAACATGTGAAGTCCTCTGTGTATGTTCACTAGAGATCTCAGGGCCGTCTAACATGTGATGTCCTCTGTGTATGTTCGTTTCACAGGTCTCAGTCGTGGAGTTTTTTCAGGACTCCAGAATTTCATCTGTCCTGTGAGACAGTGATGTTAGCACTTAGAGCAGTGCTGAACATACCTACAGTGCTCAATATATTTTTCTTTAAATGATTGAATCATAAACTTCTATGTTGGACACCAAACATGTATGTATTTTTAAAAACATGTAAGGAATTTCAGGATACAGCCAGGATTCAGAAATACTTAAAAAATAATTTTCCATTCCCTTTAAAGTTCTCCTCTTATTTTTCTTACTTGAGAATTATAAAAAGTGTCCCGAGAAAACTACCTGTGAAGACATTACCACAGCATCCCATATCACTAGTTGTCTTTTAGAAGAACTTTTGGACAAATATTTAGCCATTCTTCAAAGACAATCCAAATGTTTTAGAATTCCATTGTTAAGGACTTCCTTAACAATGGAAGGGTGAGAAAAATATTTGATCCAGATAGCTTTGTTTGTGTGTTTTCGAGACAAAATATTATTTCATGATTAAGAGATGGCCACGTACATAACTGTGCTGTTTATAATTTCTATCAGGAATCACTTAGTATTATTGGACATTTCACAGGATTATGGACCTTTCCTCAATAAATTCCACTCCCTTTGATGATTATGAGGAGTGTGTGTGTGTGTTTAAGGAAAAAGAGAAAGATGAAGCTAGCATTAAGGCAGATAATTTATAGCAGTTTAGAATGGGATAGCCACCAGCTTGAGATTTCTGTTGTCTTTTGACCTGGTTTCTGGGGGAAGATTCTCCAGGATATTTTCCCTGCCCAAGTTATTTTTAAATTGCAGGACGTCATATTTTATACACAGGCTCTAAGTATCTTGGTTAGGAAGAATATGCATCACTTTGCCTTTCAAGTGATTAGAATACCAGGTGGTTCCCTATGGAAGTTTCCTTTCTAATATTGGTTGGGTTAGAAAGCATTATGATCGCAAAGATTGCTAGGGCTCGTTAGACATATTTCCGTTCTAAGAGTTTTGTTCCTTTAAACATCTTGGATTCAGCCATCTTTGCCTTGTGACTAAAGGCTGTTATAGTATTCAATTTTTTTAGTGCAGTGAAACAGTAACAACTATAATGGGAAAGGAAAACTAAGTTGAAGGAAAGTATAGTATTTTTGAGGTAGAATTTTAACATACCAATGCTATTATTGACAAACTGTCTCATGGCTGGTATTTTTACATTTTTAATGTCCTCAAATGTGAAAACAAATGATGTCTGTGAATGCTTTTGGAAGTATACATGTGTATGTTTATTATATTTCTGTTTGCTTCTGGCAGGATTCACTTAATTTAAGGAATGTTGGAACATTTTTAAATAAGGTGTGTAATGTGTAGAACAATGTATTCAGGTATTTCAGAGACATTGAGACAATGTTGCTTGCTTTGATCACTTCAGCTCTTCCTAATCCTCAGGAAGCACAAACAACCTCAGGAAGCACAAACAACATATAGTGCTCTCATCTTCACAGTCAGGCCCAGGCAAGGCTTGAACCTGCTGCTCACGGTGCGCAGTACTCTAACCACTGGATTGTAGCACCTGACCTGCTCTGATCTTCACTTCAAGAATATATTTGCATGTTTTTTGGTTCTCCAAATGAAGACACATGTAGAATTTAACTTTTGGGTGCACAGGTCTCAAATTAAGAAAAGTACATAGTAATAAATTCCTTTAGTTGTGGCACTTGTGTATGATGTCTTATTGTACTGTTTTAAATTACTTATGAAGGGGGGGGGAATTTGGTTTTTCACTAGCAGAAACTGCTGAGTGTATTTTTTAAAAAGATATTTTTAAAAACTACAACTGGAAAGGCTGAAATGCAATAATGTTGAAAAGTGTATAGTTTTAAATGACAGGTTTTGCCTCTACTTTGAGAATGATGGAAAGTCAGAGAATAATACTATCTGATTCAAGAACTGGCTTACTTTTCTATCTTCTATCAGAGTTAATTGGTCGCTTGATGTTTCAATATTTCTCTGTGGATAATTTGTTAAAGCACATGACCAATACTTAAAATATCTAAAAAAACATTCTAAAGCTTTTTCAAATGCGGACTTGATGGTAAAAATAATTTTTAAAAAATAGCAAAACTGAAAAAGAATCAGAGTCTTATTCGGTTTAACCAAGAACTCTATCATACTTTACACCTGATTACAAAACAAGTTAATGCCTCATTTGAGTTGATGTAATCCCATAGGGTCATTGATAAATTTTATATAAAATTTTCATTTAAAATTATTGAAATCTTGTGAATGACTTATATTTTGAAATCACTAATTCAGATATATAAAATAATCTTTGCCTTATAGAAATGAGTATTTATATCACTTAGAATTAAAACTTTCCTTTCTTATATTTAGAGATAAGAGTTTGAACCCATATAACTTTGAGGGGAAAACTGTTCTAATTAAAAACATCTTATATGAATTCATTTTTGTTTTCCTTGAATTCATTTTTATCAAATATAAATACTTTAATCCCATTGAATTTTAAAGTTTCATTCTAAAACTAAAATATAAAAATCTTACTGAACTTTGTTCAATTATAACAAAACATGAAACACAATCTCGTACAGTTAAGCAGCTATGATTAAAACCCTGTCAAAAACAAAGGTGCCAGCTTGCATTTTTCAGTGTTTGGCAATAACTAAAAATATATAGCTATTACACTTATTTAAAAACAAAATTGCTTCAGTATTTCCACTTTCATTCCTTGAGATGTAAAGTTTAAGAAAAGTAGGTTCTGAATGTAATGTGATCTCTGATCTCTTATTTGTTTTAAATTTGCATAGTGGGAAAATTTGGTCTTCTAAACAATTAAGTTTAGTATTCTAAACAATATAAGTCTTTTATTTTAATCTTCTAAGTTGAAAATTTTTATAATTAGATAGATTGGATCTATAGCATTTGTATGTACAATCTGCTATTAATATGCAAGAGTTTTCCACTTAATTAATTGATTCTTTTCCTATTTTTAAGTATACGACAAGAAGACAGCTTTTACATCTCAAGCTATTGATTTGCATTATCTCCATCACACTCCTCCCTTTTCTTCATATAAATTTACTGTGCAGATTCCTCTTTTGTAGGATTTAACAGCCTTGAAATAAGAATCAAGAAATTCAAAAGTAGTTTTCATGTCTATTACATGATGTTAGATAACATATATAATAATTGTATAACATATACCATAATACAAACACATTTCCAATAAAGCTTCTACTTACATGATTTACTGTGAAAAAAATCATCTTGAATTAGTATAAAATAAAATCCCAAATCCCATACTATATACTTTGTATCCATTAAAAAATCTTCATCTGTCTCATGACTTTGCATTGCAAATCAAAATGCAAGCCCTTCCCATATGCCATTGTAACACAGTGGTCATCATTTGTGTGCACACACACACGCGCATGCATCCCTATGGCAATTCTCTGGCTTTCTCTGACCATTTCCACCTGCATGCTCCCAGAGATTTAATCTTGTTGCTGATGGATATCCTCATGCCTAAGAATTTTATAGATAACCCAGTAGAAAATATTAAAAATCAAAAAGGCTAAGGGGAAGCAGGCTCGGGAGATGGTGTCGATCTTCTTGGCACGGTTGATAAAGACCTGCCTCATTTCATCAGGACTTCTTGGCATTACCTGGACAGGAAGGTTTGGGCCTTTCGGGGTGACACTGTCTTTTGCTGGTAGACATGGTCCCATTCCGTAGGCTGTGAAATTGAATCGACTTTCCCTCCCCTCCTCATCCTGTCAAAGAAAATGTAAGAACCCCCTTTAGTAGCAGAATGCATAGCAAGCCTTTCAGATTCCTAACTTAAGTTTCACCAGGGTAAATGTTTAATAGAAGGAAAAAGTAGCTGACGCATATGAAGATGGGTTGCTTTTGTCCCCAGTGGCATTTTATCCATTTATTCCTTCTGTATCATATAGAATGATAATAAATAGGAAGCTAATAAAAGGTATGTTTTAATAGAAAAACCAAAATTCTGACATTGGGATATTGCGTCATATGTGTTCATTTATTGTTTGGGGAAAACTTGCATTGTGATAAATATCTGATATCAAAAGAGAGAATACCAGCTGCATGGACTGAATCCCCCCTCTCCATGGAGGCCAAATTCCTAATGCTTGTGTCCTGCAATCCTGAATTAGTTCTTGGCAGATATAGTGTAGTTCAGTAACGCTGCTTGGTTTTTGTTATATTTGCTTTATGCTTCTTTTCTGTTTTACACTAACATTTTTGGAAAATCTGTAAGATAGTCGTGTATCCTAATTTATGTACAATTACTTTTCAGGCACATTGGTTTGGTTGAAATTGTAAATGAAATTTTGCAGAAGTTTATTTCACGTTAAAGAAATAAACTTATAAGCTTATTATTTATAACTACTTATGTTCTTCTAAAAAGTATCATTACTTTGAATGGAGCACATTTCATTTCATTTGAAATTAAATGAAAACAAAAATGAAAAAAATTAATAAGCACATGATAGAGAAATACAATAATTAATAATTTCTAAAAATTGTTAATAATTTAACACATTTATTTAGGAGGTAACAGTAAATGGGTATATCTAATAAATAAGGAGTCAGTGCTGCTAAAATTGAAAGTTTAAAAGATAAGAAATTTTATAAAGTCATATCTCTCCTATGATAATACTTTTTCATAATTATTTGGTTCAAATTCTGGAAAATTATTTTGGGTCTATAAAAATAGTTGCTCAATGAACCATATATTACAAAATATGAAAGTGAAAAACAGCAATTATTATGGATTCTCTAAAAATGAGATGATTGAATTGACTCAGTAATGTATAAGATAGTTTTTAGGGGATTTGCAAAAGTAAGATAATTTATGTGAAAAACAAAAGCATATAATTAGTGGGAAAAAAAAGAACTAAAAGAATTTCAAGGACATTTGCAATAAAAGTTGACAATCCAAATTACCTGCAATTACCTGTAATCTTGCAAAATCCAGAAATCAGTTTTTTCTAGTACTTTTTAATAAGCATGTTCATTTATACTACTACTATTTCTTCAATTTCCACAAAAGCTTTCAGGCAAGTGTATTGTTCATTGTTCTCTTTGACCTTTTTTTGCATCTTGGAAAAAAGCAGCTATATATACTAAGGAACTAAACTGTTCTTATGTAAATGCTAAAAATAGTATCATCATTATTTGGCAAATCATGCTGGTGTTTGGATTCTGAAAGGAAAACACAGGTTGCCTGGGTAATTTATAATATTTTGTGTGCAAATCAGCTGAATGTTGAAGTATAAAATAACTTCTTGAAGTTATTTTCAAGAACTATCAGTACATGTGTTTAAAAAAATTCTATCTCAGAGTAGGATGAAAGGCAGCTTCTCAATGAGCATTTATGATCTGGTGTTGACACAGTAGTTGAAACATTTGGGAAATTAATTACCAAACTGCTAAGATTTCAGTATTCCCGCTGATGCATTCAGTAAGGTAAAATTTACTGACTACCTTTCAAATGATGTGTTCTGGAGAACTTCTTTTAAAAATATCAGTGACTCCAGCTGCTCATCTGGAATTAGGGTTTCTCAGAAATGAACACAGAAATGAACATAATGAACAACTGAATTTTTCTCAGTTGTATCTTTTCACATAACTGTCTGCAAATAAAGAGTGACATCCGGCCGAGGCTGCAGGGAATGACCCCTGATTCCTATAGCATTTCCTCGAAAACGATAGAATTAGACTCTGTGGGGAACTGGAGTCATCCTCATTGCTGTCACGGACTGTACCTGCATGTGAGGGCTGCCTACTGGCCTGGTGATGTTTGGCCCACACGACTAAGTGGCATTCAAGTTCGGTTTGAAGCCAAAGCTGTAACTGCTCTGTGTCAAGGCCAGTGATTGTATGCGACTGCTGCTGTGTGGGGGCCACGGGCAAAGGGATCCACACTCTGGAGAAAGTGCTGAGCCTCTACGCGGGGAAGATGCTGCTGGCCTGACAGACTTTGTGCCTCATGTCCTCCTAGAAAGCTAAATATCGTGTTAGGTTGAAGCCAACAGGCGTTTGAAGATTCTGAACAGCACTTTGAACCACAAATCTCAGTGGTGGTGAAAGCAGCTGACCAAACTTTCAGAGCCTGTCAGACCCAATGTGGCCAAAAGTTCTAAAAGGGAGTTTTGAAGAGAAGCTGTCATTGATACAAACTGGGTGTTAGGCAACAAAAGTTCTACGGAAAAAAAACAGGGTGGAGTAGAGTCTCAGTGTTGGAGTATGGATGGCATAGATCTCTCCCCTGTTGAGTTGGCAGATGGGTGATCAGTGAGATAAAACTAAAGGGATGTGGCTGAAGATACCATTAGTTCCTTATTTCCCACAAATTAATAATCTGCGTGAAAGAAGTGGCTATAGTGCAGCCCTGTTCCATAAAAATGTAATTTGAGCCACAAAGGGAAGTCGTGTGTGGAATTCTAAATTTCGCATTAACTATGCTAACAAGTGAAAAGAAACAAGAGGCCAGATGCAGTAGCAGCTCACACCTGTGATCCCAGCATTCTGGGAGGCCAAGGCAGGTGGATCACCTGAGCTCAGGAGTTCAAGACCAGCTTGAGCAAGAGCAAGACCCCATCTCACCTAAATAGAAAAACTGCCAGTCATAGTGGCAGGTGCCGGAGATCCCAGCTATTTGGGAGGCTGAGGCAGGAGGATTACTTGAGCCCAAGGGTTTGAGGTTGCTGTGAGCTAGGCAGAGGCAATGGCACTCTGGGTGCCATTCACCTACCCAGGTTGACAGTGTGAGACTCTATCTCAAAGAAATACAGAAACAAGAGAAATTAGTTTTAATTTTTTTAAAAAATTAACTCAATATGTTCAACATACTGACATTTATTTGAAGTAAAAATCAAGGAGATAGTTCACATTCCTTTTCACAGTAGATCCTTGTAATCTGGCATGTCTATATATTTACAGCAAGTCTCCACTCAGACTGTGCATTTCTAGCAACTAGTAGCCACCAGGACAGAAAAAGCAATTACAGTCCACAGGAGCTGTGTTGCTGTGCTGAGAAGTGACATGCTGGCAGGTATCTGGGCAATCCACGCTTTCCTGGACCTTAGATTACTTCACCTAGGAGCTAGCGTATGTTTGGGCACTGCGTCATGAAAAGTTGATGATTGGAGTGGATGCTGATCCCCAGATGCTGCAGTGTTTTTCATTCCGGAATTATGGGCAGGGATAGTAATGACAACCCTTTGGAATAGGGAAAGCCTAGGGTGGTGCGAGTGTCGCTGAGAAGGAAAATAGATGGGTCCTCTCCCTGCTGTGATGTGGAACCACTTCTGTAGGAGGGAGATTTGTTAAGTGTCCTAGCAAACCGGGGCTGGCCCTCTGACAATCAGAAGTGAGTCTGCCTAAGCCACACCCTCCCATGGTCCTGCTCTTGCAGCCATGCTGCGTTTCACTGATGGCAAGAAAATCTGGGCTAAGATCATGGCCAGAGTAAATGTATGAGCTCTCTTTAGGCAGCTGCTGGGACAAAAAAGAATATGAGAAGATTGAGCAGGATTCCTGTGAATGGTTTCCTGGCATTATCACCACTGGAAGGAGGAAGCCCGTTCTGGCTTCTGCATCTGCCTCCCCTAATGAACCCTGTTAGATCTGCCCCTTTCATCTCAGAAGTTAAATCCCCCTGGTGCTAACTGAGAATGGGAACAAAAGGCTTGGACACCGTGACTGGGTTGCTGAACTTCCTCCATCAGTTCAGGCAGTTGAAACAAAAAGGCTGACTCGGAGGCCAGGACCTCCTTGTCCAACTCTGAGTGGGGCTCGAAGGCTGTGGTTCAGGTGGAATGGCCAGGGGTTAGTGAACACAGCCTTTGGGGGCTTGCTTGATGCCAGAGCAAATACTGCTGGGAACACGAAGACAAGGCTAAGAGATCTTGGTCATACTGAATTCTGCAGCTAGGAAGGAAGAGAATAAAGTAAATCTAGTCGGTGGCATTGCCTTTGGCTCAACATGTCACTCGTAAGTGAAGGATCCCCCGTTTCTGGCTTGAGTCTCATAGTGCACAGGTCTTTCCTTAGCCCAGTTTTAATTAGACACAGTGGAAGCCTTTAGAATTGCTTAAATCTTTCTGTGTAGTGAATATTCCAACAGTACAGGATTCTAGGAAGATAATTGGGAACTCCCATCTCTGATAAAGGGTGTGGGGGGGACAGTGGTGCTACTTCTCATTGATTCTCCCCAGAATAGCCCATCTGGCCTGGGATGGAACCTGGTGGGTCCTGCAGGCCGACCACTGCTGTTTACATCCCCCGGAGAAGCCCCCACAGCCTCCATCACACTGGATACAGTGCAAGCTACTCAAGAGTTCCAGCAGGACAAAGCAGGCTATAATAATTTGATACACTTAACTCACGCTTTATTTCAGCACCGATAGTAAAAATGTCAGATGCAATATGCCTTCACTGTCCTCCCCAAAGGGAACTCAGATTCTCCAGTATATTGTCATATCATGAGAAGAAACATTTTGGTCTGGATCACTGTATAAAGTAAATTGTTTCATGATAAATGATGGTTTCCCCTCTCCAAGGACAAAGTCAGGGATGGTTTAGAAACCAGAGTGGTCCATGTGACTAAATAAGGGTGGTAAGATTCAAGGTCCAACCCATCAGCCCATTTTTTAGGAATAACCTGGTCTGAGGACATTAAAGGACAAACTGCTATCTCTTCTGGACCCCACAATGGGAGAAACGGCTTGTGGTGCTATGAAGTCTGGGTTTCTGTGGCCCATGCTGTATTGACTAGAAGATACACTGGATTTCCAAAGGAAACAAAGGCAGACTGTCAGAGCTCTGCAGCCCCATGCGGCCTTGTGATTCACTGAGGGTGAAAACATCTGCTACTGAAACACACCCTAGAATGGGAAAAGCTCTGTAGTGGTGCTCGAAGATGGCTGCTGGGGTTGTAGACTAGAAGATTCTCTGATGCTGTCAGCAGGTGTAATCTATCTAATCTATCTGAATAACAGCTTCTGGTCTTCTCTTGGGTTCCAGTAGAAATAGCCCCCAGAAGGCATCTAAAAGGGCATCAGTCCATACTTATGCCTGAGATATCTGCCGTGTTGTGGATGAGATATTCCAATCCAAGTTCCCTGATGAAATGAAAATGGTACTTCCAGGAATGACTAGGGTGGAGTGCACCATATCCATGTAAAGGAAACCACGTGACAGTAGCCCACTGATGCAGTCTGTGGAGTGCTCTGAACCTCCCTGAGCCTCCCTCCCACAGATGCAAAGCAGGCTGTGTAGCTCACCAGCCGAAAGTCCCCCAGGGAAGATCATAACCCTAACTGTACTTGGCACTGTTCTCGCCATAGGATAAACAACGTTTGTTGAAGAAAGCAAAGGTAAGTCTGTACGTTGAGCTGACTTGAGAACAGTATATATTTGGCAGGCTCAGAGAATTAGTTTTTGACCTCAGTCAGAGCAACATTTGTAGATTCAAAACCTCTTGGGCTCTAAGCCAATGGCCTTGCCTTGTGGTCAAGCAAATGGGTCTTTGTTAAATACATGGCTAAGAGCATCCCATGGAGGGAGATGCAGTTCCTTATGGAAATTCCAGGAGAGGATGACATCAGATCATGTAAGGCTTGCCAAGTTGCTGGTTCAGAGAGAGGGGACTATGGTGCTAATGCTTTGGACTAGCCATGCCTGCAGCCATTGTGGTGCCCAGCCTATACCCTACCCATTCCTCTCTTACCCACTGAAGCGATTTACATGGTAAACTTGTCCTGAGTATCAACAAAAGAAAACCAGCTGAGCACAGTGGCTCAAGGCTGTAATCCTAGCGCTCTGGGAGGCTGGGGCAGGTGGATTGCTTGAGCTCAGGAGTTCGAGATCAGCCTGAGCAAGAGTGAGACCCCCCCCCCCATCTCTACTAAAAAAATAGAAAAACTATTGGTGCTTGGTGGTGGTGGGCTCCTGTAGTCCCAGCTACTTTGGAGGCTGAGGCAAGAAACTCTCTTGATCTCAGGAGTCTGAGGTTGCTGTGAGATATAATGCCGTAGCACTTTATTCAGGGCAACAAAGCAAAACTGTCCCAAAAGAAAAGAAAAAAAAAAAAAAGGGAAAACTTCCTTTAATATTGCTTTTGGGCTGAATGTCCTAGGGACAAGTACTAACACATACCTGGCTAGGTAGGATCCTTGCCCATGGTTCCTGGAGGATTCAGTGGATTTTGGCAGAAATTGACAGATATCCCATCTTGGGTTTTATTTACATTTTAACAAAGCTACACCTGAAAATCCTATTAAGGGCTTGGAACAAGGCATTTTTTATACGAGCTTGGGTTCCTTATAGAATCTCATTTGAGGAATGAACACATTTTTAATATTGCCAAGGTATAAAATGGCCCAAGAGCCCAGCAAGAAAAGGGCATATTATCATATCCCATCCTCCCATAGAGCAGTGGCACCAACAGAACTGGGATGGGGGACGCTAAGGGCATCCAAAGCCTGGAGAATCTTGGTTTAGGTACTTAACCCTCTGATTCTTGGTTTCTTACTCTAGGAAAAGACTACCTATCTTGGGAGGGTTTTTTAGGGGGAAAGAAAGTACATAAAATACCTGAAAAGGTACTCAAATTGTTGCTCCTCTTGCATTATTAATATTTGGACTATAATAATTATAGAAATTGTGTCAAGCACAATATGAAAGAAAAATGCTAATAACTGCTTGAATTGTTTCGATGTTTTAAACTAGCACTAAAATACTACATAAAACAAGCTTTCTCAGTGCCTGCACCCCAG
The DNA here is from genome assembly GCA_963575145.1 of Galago senegalensis. Lineage (NCBI taxonomy): Eukaryota > Metazoa > Chordata > Mammalia > Primates > Galagidae > Galago > Galago senegalensis. The sequence goes on from CAUYTI010097373.1 coordinate 24,787, forward strand.
AGAGCCTTGTACGAGGGTTGTGCACTGCTACACTAAAAGGTTAACCAGCAGCATAATACTAAAGAGATGGCTTCGCCCCTCCGGTCCCATTGCCTTATTCTCACAACAGATGGGTTTTGCCATGTGACTTATGGAATATTTTGTGAATCCAAGTTTTGCAATCAAGGTCTTTAATGTAAATATGTAACAGCACAAACAATTTCAAGCGTGTCCATGTGATCAGACATGCAGAGCCCTAACAGGGCTCTTAAGAACTGGGGTCTCAGTTTGTGGGGAGCGGTGATCAGACCGTTAAACAAGGCTCAGTCTATCCTCCCAGGAAGACAGGGAATGAGTGAGCAAAGGCCCCAGATCTTAAAAGGATCAAGTGATCTTTTTGTCTTTTCTTCTTTAATGACTGGCTTCTTGGCACTTTTTTTTTTTTTTGAAAGGCTCAACCTGAATAATAATTGTTAGCATAGATAAAGCTCATCATTATTTTTTGCTTACTAAATTAGAAGCTCATCATTGTTTTTTGCTCACTAAATTAGAAAATGCACTAACTTGTTATACTACTAATTTTTCTGCTTTGAATGACCTAGTCATGAATTGTCTTGGGTTTGTGTATGCTTGGACACATAGTGATGTTCTTTATTCTAATTAGCACTCAAAGATTTCTTTAAGATAATTCTGTTTTCAGGAAACCGCTTCAGCTTAAATTTGAATGCCTATCAGGAAAGCTAGGAGTTAAGGAAACAAAACCCTAAAACTTTTGATTTAGAAATACTGTGTGTTAGCCAATATAGAAGGGTTATAAAATTAAAGCACTTTACAATTCAAAATATAGGCAATAATGAAGATTAAATAGAATGACTATCCACAGGATGAAAAGATGACTAATTTAAAACATGAAATAAAGAGATAGCTTAATTTATCTGTAAGTCAATTATTAAGACTATGCTTCAAGCAAATGAAGAATGGATAAAGCCATTTGGTTACTATGCAATTCATTTTACAGGAACACCCTTTTTCACTAAATTTAAAACAGAGAAAACATCTCAGTAATTATACTGCATCCCATACTGCATTGTGGGACTTTATCTAAACACCTTTTCATTTTATTTAGAGAATGATGCCAAAGATCATTTTGTATAAAATTCATATCTTAACTAGAAAAATATATTAATATACATGTGCAATAAGGATTAGTTCCCAATCCTATTCTTAGTCCTCAAAAATAACAAAATAAAAATTAGAAACTAAAACTTATGTGGGTGTAAGAGTGATGAAGGCAGGAAGGCTGCCGTACGTGTGAACAGAACATGAAACATTTGTGACAGCACAAGTGTTGATTCTGTGAACTGCGGTAAGACACAGTGGTGCTACGTACATTACTCCTAAAGTTTCTCCCCTAGTAGTTACCTGTGGGGGTGTTCTTTATACTACATACTAATAAAGTGTTAAATAGATTATTGCAAAAATATTTTTGCTTAAATCACTTTCTATGACTTTATTGCCAGGCAGGAAAGTGAAAGAAGGAAAACCGAATAATTCTTAATTCCTACTTATGCAGTTTCAATGTGTGTAGATTTTTAAAACTGCAGATTAATGTAATAATGACTTTATTTTGTTGGGAAAAATCATCATCCTTTAAAAAACTCTGAGCTAAAAGATGTGATTAAAAAACTTTTTTTCTATAATATCCGTCTAAAATAAAATATTCATTTTTGGCTTGGTGCCCATAGTATAGTGGTTATGGTGCCAGCCACATACACCCAGGCTGGAGGGTTCAAACCCGGCCCGGGCCACCTAAACAACAATGATAACTGCGGCAACAACAAAAAATAGCTGGGCGTTGTGGCAGTTGCCTGTAGTCCCAGCTACTTGGAAGGCTGAGGCAGGAGAATCGCTTAAGCCCAAGAGTTTGAGGTTGCTGTGAGCTGTGACGTGACTGCACTCTACCCAGGGTGACATAGTGAAACTGTGTCTCAAAATAAAATAAAACTAAAATAAAAAACTAAACTAAAATAAAATACTAATTTTCATACATCTCTATACATTTCTGTATTACATAAAAATGAATGGCTTAAAATAATGCAGTTAGAGGTGAGGTTAAAAAATACTTGATGCATTTTACATTACTAAGTCAATTTTTGAAATTCTAACTCCAGGAGAACTTTGCATTTATTAAAGATGCCACGTGAGCTAGCTATCAGTTAGCCAAGTTTATGCTTGGCATATTGAACTTAGATTCAGAAATGGTTTGGAGATTAATAAATGGCAAAATGTAAGTTTAAAAAGAAGACTTTTAGATGAAATATTATGAAAATGCAATACAAATATTTTAGGAGATAGATGAGAAATCAGTGGAACAATTCATTTAAAAATCTCTGTTTCTAACATATGTTAGATTCTTTTGGTGCTGAGTCAGAATTATGAAGTGATAAGAGAAATTACAATAGACAACATATGAGGAAAGCGGCATGTCTATTTTAATTAACTTAGAGGGAAGTCTGAGTTAATTCACGTGAATTTAGTTTACAGATTATATTACTTCACTGGATATTACAGTCCTGACTAGATTTTCAGAGAGTACATAGCTCTAAGAAATAGTTATATTTAAACATAAACTCTGAATATTTATTCGCAGGAAATAATCAAAATCTTAGAACCTTTTGTTTTGCTTGGAAAATAAAATTTTAAACCCTATTGGTATCATGTAAATAGAATTTTGTTAGAATTTAAATTATTGGGAAACTACTTTTTCTCAGATAACATATGAAAGGAATTTGTAGGAAATATTTTATCTTTTTAAAGAATATCTTAGCTATAGAGTATAGCATAAACTGACTGGCATGGAAAGATTATTACATAATTTAGTATATATATGGATGTCATATCATTTTCAACCATGGAGACTCATCTCTTCAACCAAAATAGTGTGCATGTATATTTGTATTTATCCTAAGACTATAGAGCTGACAAAATTCATAGACCAGAAAAATAGATTATTTGTTATTGTTAAAAGTTATCTTATTTTTAAAGTAAGACAGCATCTAAATACATCAATAAAAAATAATTACAAGTTTGTGTACAGTCAAAATGCAGTCAATGATATCTTTGTTAAAAAAAGATAACAATTGTGCCTAGCAAAACTAGGTCATGATTTCTTAAATTTAGAACAAATGGTCCATTGCTCCTTCATTTGCATGTATAAATAATAATAAGTGATAAGAAGTAGGAAGACAGAGGCACTAGAATACTATGGGAACAAGTTTTTTTCCTCAGAAAACCATCATATCATTATGTTGCAAGGTGAAAGAAGCCACATGAAATGATTAAGGCAATCCCACTTCATCACTCGATACACAACTTCAAAAATATCTTGAGGTGTCTTTATAAGCTTCCAGGACTAAAGTAATGGTATATGTAAGAATAGCAACTTCGAGCCATAGTACTCATATCAGGTACACACACACTCACACACAGAGCACTGGAGAGAGCGTCCAAGACATGGTGCCTTGGGTAATCGGCTCAAGCGGGCATGACAGTGTTGGGTAGGGAAGCGGGGACATAAGAGCCAACTTGGATTCATTCACAATAGACCCAGGATTCTCTGGTCCCTTAGGAGAGGAAAAAGTAAAGTTCAAAAGATCATAAACAATGCCCAAGCCAAACCTAGTTAAAACTTCCCTAGGAATAGTATTCGCATTAATGGAAGGGGTTCCCTGTGGTGACCAACTTGATATGATGAGACTATTTTATTTACATTGCCTGTTCTGCCTAATTAGAGCAGGGAAGAAAATTCACTTGAACCAGTATTCAGAAGCATAAAGAGCACAGCATCAACATTTAGACTCCTTTTCATTATGTTTAAGGATTTAGAATGCTCAGGCTGTTTCTAAGCAAAACATGTAAGTTTGGAGAAATGATGAGTTTAGTCATCCCAGAGGGTTCATAGTTGAGAGAAATCATTCTCAAAAAGGCAAAGTAAGCAAGCCCCACATTTGCCAATGCTTACAATATTTAAAAAATAAATGGGGTGCACACACTTGCTAGTGAATACACACGTACTTGCATTGCCTCATTGTTTCTTTTATAAAAATAAGGATTGTCTGGGAGGTAAGCCTGATTTTTCATTAGAGTTCTTTGTAAAGCAATACTTACTTCAATATATAACTTTCAATCTACCGTTCCTGTAAATATTGACTGTTCAGTTACTGGAGATATTATTATGTTGATCATCCAAAAAGAGATTATATAGACTGTAGACTATATAGTCTTATCCATATATATTGTATATGTGTATATACATATGTTATATATACTATATATGTAATATATGTATATACACATATACATAATATAAATTATTATTATATACTATATACTATATATTGCATATATAGTATATAGTATATAATATACTATATACATTACATATATAGTATATAGTATATAATAATAATTTATATTATGTATATGTGTATATACATATATTATACCACTACATCTGATTATTCAGATTCCATACAATTAAAAATTTACAGTTAAATAAAATAAAAGAGTATAATAGATCATTTTAAATTATTTTCCAGAGATATTGAAAAAAAATGAAGAAATAAGATGCTGGGAAATAATATGCACAACTTATTTTAAAGTGAACTTTAAAATCAAACTGGGTCTTGGTAATCTGCGATGAAGCTGAGGTTACTGCAGTGTCGTTTAACATTCTGTCTCCTGCAGGGTGATCCACTGAGGTGTCTAGTAGAATCATCTGGGGAGCTTCTCGTAAACACACTTTACCCCAGATTGCTCCTTCTATGAAGATTGTTACAAGGTGTATTTGATATTTCTCTTTCGCATATAATTAAAATTATTTTAACCAATCAAACAGCTCTCAGCAAAATGAAGGACAATATTTAAATATCCTTTTATGGAGTGAAGTTTAGGAAAAGAGAATATCCTTCTTAGCTAAGGGAAGGTGTGGTTTGCTGGCCTTTAAATATGAAAGGGCCTGTGTTTCCCCACCACACACTGCCTCAGTGGTGCAAAATATGCTGCCTGCTTTTTACTGACGGCCACATTCCTCTACTTAGAGCTAAGAAAGTCAATTTACCATGTCTGAAAAACGGCAAAACTTCTCCAATGCCAAAGCTTCCATCTGTGGGAAGGAAAGTGGGACCAGGAGGGACTGAGAAGTGAGAGAGTCAAGTCACATATGATTACCCATAATTATGCAATGGTTTCTAATCACCTACAGAATTCGAACATATGTATGTGTCAATTACTAGATTCTCATAATTGCAAAGTAGCTACCCCAAAGTATGAATACAACTTTTAAAAACTAGTTTTTTTTTCCGCGTTAAGTCTTATTTATGTTTAACCACATTCGCCCTAAGTATATGAAGTAGTGACTAAAGAATAAAAAGATCTGACAATTTTTGCATTTTTACATTTTCCCAAAGTGTCAGTCACTGGAAAAATTAAATCTTTTCATCTTCCTCTGAGCTAAAGGGCAAGGGGCATCACGTATTTTTTTTTTTTTAAATCTTACTTTCAAACCTGTGGTAAGACTGAGTAAACAGGCACTTTGGTAAGAATAATTTTTTTAAAGGAGGGGCCACAATTGTCTAAATGTTTCCATTGGATACTGTGACTGTGTGACGTATGAGGACTGTGGACGATGTGGGAACTCTCCCAGCACACCATGCACATAGAATCTGTGGCTCATAGCAGATATATTCTAAACTGGTAAGAGGAGAAAGAAGGCAAAGAAATGGAAAATACAAGTGAAAAAGGAAATCATAATGATAGGGAAAGCGAGTACTGCTTTACGTCTGGTTAATGACACTAGAGGACAAATGGTCTTTCTCAGTTACTAACAGGAGAGAAAGACAAGGGCTTTGTACGAGGGGCATGGCTTTTGGCCTGTTAATGGTGTTGCAGCCAGTGCCAGGTACCATGAGAGAAAGTGGAAGGAAGCAAGTAAGCAAAAGAGTGGGAGAGAGGAGAGAGGACGAGGGAGAAAGAGAGGATGCAAATAGACCAACAGACTAGGGGAGGTGGAGGAAGTTGAAGTTAATTTCTCCATCACTATGTGTTTCAATGTGCAAATAAAACAATTATTTTCCCATAAAGATTTAATCAAATGCCAGCACTAGCATCATTTTCTGTTCACTCTATTATTCAGTGTCTCCAGGTGCTGTTCTTTCCATGCTGTGGTTAATCGGGTGTTTACTGGGCTAGCGATGATCTTAGAAGGCCAGTTGGAAAGGATCAAGTGAGTAAGGTACTGTATTAGCATGTGATTGATGCAAAGTGGACTCAGTGAGTCATCGACGCTCAGAGCTTTAAACAAAGTTTAATACATTTATAAATTGAATTATAATTTATAATTCAGAAACCACAAGGACACCTTTAAAAAATTAAAACTTCCCCAAATGTGTATTTTATATGAGCAAGATTCTTGCCATGAAGACTTACCTTTGACTTTAATGTCCCAGTCTATTGAATCCTGGCCACAATTATACATAATTTATTACTTTAACTTTACTCTCTCTATTGCTTTGAAAGACCATTGCTTTAAAAATATCAGTTGGCAGAGTCACATCAGAAGAACTAAACTCAGAGATTTGCTGTCAGTAGAAACTCTCATTTCCATGAACATATAAAGGGAGAGACCTTTACAGTCTGAACAGAGGGGAGTGCCCCATTCAGGGTACCCACATTCAGTTAGGAGATCCCTTATAACATTATTAGATATCTCCTAATGTTGTTTCTAAATACATTTTATGCTGGTTTCATCTTTTATCAGATGATACCAAGGCAACAATAGTACTTTTGTATTTCCCAGAGGGCTTCATAAGCACTGTCTTAAAAAGGAGAAAATTCATGTAAAAAAAGAGATCATGTGGTTTTGTATGAACTTTTCATCATGGTATTCATAAATAAGCAATATTTGATGGGAGTCACTAAAGGGGTTAGCTCAGAAAAAGAAACTACTTGGATAAGTGCATCTGATGACTTAATTCTAGTAAAACCATTAGCAACACTGTAACATTACAAGTAAGAAATGATACACTTGTTCATGGAAACAAAAGACAAGCGTTGTTCCAGGAAATACATTAGAAAGAAGTTGATAGCTGTCTGGTGTCACCAGATGCTGTTGAAAGTATTGCTCTGTGTAGTCCTTTCCTCCCTGAAGCTATTTCTGGCATTTTGAGTTTCAGTTGGACACAGTGAAAGGAATGTATCTTTTCATCTCCAGTCCCAAATTTCTTTGCTCTGCATCTCTATGAAATATGATGAATGCACTTTATAGTGAAAATTGGATTCTACCAAACCCAACACATTAATCACTCACCTTACTCTTTCTCTTTCGCCGAAATCTTAGAAGTTCTTTGTGTTGCCTTGATACAAAATTTACAGCTGCATACTCCAAAAGGGCTGAAAACACGAAAAGGAGGCACACGGCCATCCAGATGTCAATAGCTTTGACATACGAAACCTAGCCAAGAAAGAGAAAACCAGCAGATTGATTTATTTCCTTATTTCCTTTGAGAACAAAACTGAATTTTTCTGGTTCTGATCTATATTCTTTATCTATAAATTGGAAAAAATAAAGGAATGGCAATAATTTTTTCCTAATAATAATTTTTTCTCAAGAATTTTTGCAATTGTTGTGCATTAATCATACTTTAAAACTTGTGCACATTTTGTTAAAAAAATTTTTCACATCAATTAGTAGCCAAACCATTTGATGAAAGGAAAAGTAAGATGAAATCTATTTCACCTTCAGAACAATATAAGGCTTGAAAACCAGGAAGCAACATTGAAATGTAGACAACCCTGTTGGCATTCTAATACCACATTTTCATTTAAATTTTTTTACATTACAAAATATTTTTTAATTTTACCATTTTATTTTATTTTAATTAATTCATTAATTAATTTTGCAGTTTTGGCTGGGGCTGGTCTTGAACCCGCCACCCCCGGTGTATGGGGCCAGTGCCCTACTACTTGAACCACAGGTGCTGCTCCATTTTATAATTTTATATATTGTCTCTTAAGGTAGTTTTCTTTTAATGCATTTACAAATGAGTAATATATAATTATTGCTACCTATTTTGAAATATTTTAACCTTAAAGACATGTTATAAGAACAGTGAACATGCCTCTCAATTTGCCCCAGTGGCTTGGCTAGAAAATAATATCAAATGCCCAAGAAAAGTTAATATGATTATTTATTTATTTATTTATTTATTTTTGAGACAGAGTCTCATTCTGTCACCTTGGGTAGAGTGCTGTGGTGTCATAGCTTACAACAATTTCAAACTCTTGGGCTTAAGCAATCCTCCTATCTCAGCCTCCCGAGTAGTTGGGACTACAGGTGACCACCACTATGCCCAGCTAGTTTTTCTATTTTTAGTAGAGACAGTGTCTTGATCTTGCTTGGGCTGGCCTCAAACTCCTGAACTCAAGGGACCCGCCTCTCTTGGCCTTCCAGAATACTGGGATTACAGGTGTGAGCCACTGCACTCAGCCAATTTTATTAATGAAAATTGTTATTTCAATGAAAATAATACTAAAGCTTCCAAAAAAGGATTATTGAATTTAAATTGATAGAATTTTCTTAGAAGTCATTACAGGTGAAGAAAAAAATGTTATATTTCTATGCATCCAAATAGTTGAGAGGAGCTTCATATTTTGAATATTTTATGAAAAGAAATATTGGATCCTTTACAAATCTCACAGAGGGAAAAGTTTTATTTTAATTTTGGCAGTTCAGCAGGGACTACAATTGTGGAAGTCAATAAGCGTTCTTCCTACTGTCCTAAGGCTACTTTAAAGCCAGTGGGGTTGGGGGAAGAGCACATAGAAATAATAAATACCCTATTTGACTCAGGGCACAGCACCAGGGGATACAATACTTGTCCGAGTGTAATTGCTACAGTGTTTTTCAGGCAAATTTGGCAATAGCTATCAATGCATAGAGCTATCAGTGTAGCAATGGTGGTTCTAAGAATATATACTAAGAAAACAAGGTGAAATAAGTATAAAACTATGCTTGTGTGTAATGTATGTGTGTCTGTATCCATATACATGCTCATATACAGTAGGTGTTTATAGAAACATGCATAATGATGTATGTGATATACGGACCACACACACACACATACATATTCATATGTGCAATATTTATTATGTAATATTCATTATAGTGTTGGTCTTAAGAATGAGTGAGTAAATTATGGCTTACCCATACAATAGACTACTTTAACACTATTTAAAATTACCTTGTGGATTCAACTTTAAAAAATGTTTGACATTTTTCTAAACATTTAAATGTCTATAGGTACCAAGAATTCCATGGTGTATAAGGGCAGTGCTGATATTTAAATAATTGAGGATCAGCACACAAAATGTGGATAGCAGATTACCCCTGATTTATCAAATTTTTTCCTTCATTTCTCTTCCTCTTCTTCGTTTCCTGCTTGAGTTACTGTTACTTTAAAAATGGTAATGAATAACAAAAGCTATTGAAAAAGATCTGGCAAAAGCTGAAAATGATCTCTTTACATGTGTAAACGTGTGTCTATTTAGTGCACTCAACTTTTTTTTTTTTAATCACTTCCAACATTTTATTGGTACAACAATTTACAAGGGTCCCTGTCACATTATACATTACCCTGAGTAAGGACTGTTTAGCCATCTACATTCATTCTTATTGGATATTTTTTCTCAAACTGTAATTCCCAACCCTGATTTCACCTGTGACAAAGGGGACAAAGTAGCCCCATGAAGTAGACTGTGCCTGTAAAAACATATTTTGCTTTTATTGCATGATTTACTCCATTAATTTTGTCTTTCTAATATTGTCTATGAAAGCAGAGGAAAATACCTGCCAAAACAATTAATCAGGACATAATTAGTGTTCCTGGCTGCAGTGCACTCACCTTTGGTAAGGAAGCTCGTGACCCCGAGCTCTGTGTGGTCATGGTGAGTACAGTGGTTATTCCCAAAGCCACCCGGGCCGGAGCTGCATCCATGTTGATCCAGAAGGAAACCCAGGATAGAATGACAATCAGGAGACTGGGGATGTACATCTGGATCAGATAGTATCCCATTTGTCGTTCAAGATGGAATCGCACTTCTATACAGGTAAACTTTCCTAATTGGTTATAAAACAAATCCAGCAAGTAGTAAAATTTAGGGTTTTTTTATGGCATCAAATATCACAATTTCATTTTTGTAATTTATTTTGCTATAAAACATTTCCTTGCAATGAAAAGAGACCTCAAATAACATGCTTGAATTGATTCCTGGAAAATATTTTTCTCGATTAGCATCTAGTAGCCATGTAATGAGTGAGTGTGCTGAGTGTGTTCTTGCAGGAAGTGGGATCAGCGTGGATCACTGGGGTCAGCTACTCCTTCCCACTTGAGTAGCATGGCACACTCGTCAAAGTGTGCAAAGATACTCTGCGTGCCTTTCTGCTTGATTCTAACTCGATTGTTTGTGTTGATTTTAACAGCTGTTTTTGAGATAGGAGAAAATTTATTATATAAGATAGTTTTTACTCATTAACTGTTTCTGATGCTTTTAGTTATGAATTTAGAGGCATAGGTCTTAAAGTGTTGAGGGGCAAATACAATTGAGGGGAAATCATTCCTTAAAAAATAAAGCAAACGATAGGGAAAGGTACATTATCTCTCATTACCAACTTTAAACATAATACTCAAATGAGATACATTTGTACTATATACTTATGACTTTGTGTCTCTGTTGTTTACCTATATTATGATAAATAAATACAGATGTAAATTAAAGCTTAATTGAACATTAAGTCAGTGTTTCTGCTTCCCACCTCATTTCACTCCCTGCTCTGCTACTCCACTACTCTAGGTTATCTGTCCTGTAAAAACATGTTCTAAGTCACCCAGTTCATGGCCTTAGTGTCTCCTGATCCTCATCATTTTGAGAAAGATGAAGTCAGAGCGGTAATATTCTCTGACTCATCATGAAAGAAAGAGGTTAAAGAGCATCTTTGCTCACCAGGAAAGTCACTACCATCTTTCGAGGTAGGGTTTGGTGCAAAGCTTTTATTAGTGTGACTTGGGACACAAGTGGGCACAACACAAGAGGACTAGCTCTGGGTGAAGATGGGATGCGATTCTAGGGCTTAAGTCTCAACACAAGTTCCTAAGCTCTGGGAAAGTTGGGTTGCACTCTTACATGTGTAGCAATCAGAAACATACGTGCAAGCACACACGAACCTTTTGTCAATTTATCAAATCCATACAGAAGACCTAAGAATCCTGAAGTGTCTGAAAACACTGACTCAGTGAAGCGTGCAAATTTCCTTTAGGCTAAGGAAGCATCTCAGACATTCTTATGAGAAAATACTCATCCTGAGGTGATGTTTGCAATGGTAGGAACAGTATCTCCCTACCATCCACACCCACTGCCTACCCAGAATCTGTGACTGTGACTTTCTTTGGGAATAAGGTGTTTGAAGATTAACCAACTTAAAATGAGGTTCTACTGGATTGAGGTTGGCCCTGAGTCCAATGTTGCTGATGTCCTTATAAGAAGAAGAAGATTTGGGCACAGAGAAGTAGAATGCCACAGGACAGTGCAGGCAGAGCCTGGAGTAACAAACCTTTGAGCTCAGGGACACTAGGACCACCAGAGAAGACAGCGAGGAGGAGGCAGGGAGCACCCTGCCCAAAGCCTGAGAGGAAGCCTGCCTTGCCAACACCTCCATCTTGGACTTCTGCCTTCAGAACTGTGAAAGTGTAAATGTCTGTTGTTTTAAGCCTCCTTGTTAGTGGCAGTCTGTTGTGGCAACTGTAGGAATGAATGCACCTCCCTGACCCTACTCTGGGGACTTTTTAGCGTTTTTCTGAAAGGAATTTATTAATACAACCACCCTTAGCGTGCTGAACTAGGACACTGATGGTGAATTGCCTTTGTGTTGAGATGTTAACCTTGAACTCCCTAATAAGTTAGATAATAGTTTAGTCTCTGAGTTAAAAACAAAGGCAGCGACCTTTTGATCAGATACTAAACTACTCAGGAGGCTGAGGCAGGAGGATCACTTGAGCCCATGAGTTTCAGGTTGCTGTGAGCTATGATGATGCCAGGGCACTCCACCCAGGGCAGAAGAGTGAAACTCTGTCTCCAAAAAAAAAGAAGAAGAAGAAGAAAAAATTGTGATAAGTGAGACTAGGTACTCTGTATAGAGAAAAGCCAGACCACAGTTCCTGAAAAATGCCAAGCCCAGGATGAATCAGTTTCTGTAATGAAATGGTCAGAGCAGCAGCAATGCTGGGGGCAGATGGTATGTGTTCTCACTACAGAGAGGTGTGCCTGACTCGTGGGCAGTTTAATAGAATTCATAGATTATGCAGTTAGAATAGGTTTTATAGGAACAGCTTATGTCAGATAAGGGAGGTGAACAGACTCTGTGCCTGTATAAATATCACACAAGACTCTCAGTCCTTGTTAATAAAGACATCTAATATCTATCTGAAATGCAAAAAGGCTTCTGTGACAGTGAGAGTGGCGGGTAGTAAAGAGAAAGATACCTTGAAATGTGTGACAGTATGGCAAAGGGAACATTTAGGCGAATGAAGTCTATTTTTATTTTTGTTTATTTTATTTTACCTTATTTTATTGTTGAGATAGAGTCTCATTCTGTCACCCATGCTAGAGTATCATCATAGCTCGCAGCAACCTCAAACTCCTGGGCTCAAGCAATCCTCCTGCCTCAGCCTCCCCAGTAGCTGGGATTACAGGAGCCTACCACCATGCCAAGTTAGATGTTCTATTTTCAGCACTCTTGCTTATGCTGGTCTTGAACTCCTCACCTTCAGGGATCCACCTGCTTTGGCCTCCCAGAGTGCTGGGATTACAGATGTGAGCCACTGCACCCAGCCTGAAGCCCTTTTTAATATAAAAATTTGTTTTTCTTTAATTTTATTAGATATAGTGTTAATTTCCCACAAGGGATACACACACACACATTTAACAACAAAAAAGTTTGAATATAATTGGACACCAGGAATTTCTTAATATAATTGGACACCAGGGATTTCTTTGATCCCATACAAACTAATTATTCAACAGTATGCAGTGAGTCAGTCTGTAACTCTCAAATGACATCCCATGATTTCATGCATCAGAGAAAGACAGTGAGCCACGAATAAGTAAAAGAGTGATTCTAGCATCATGACTGAGAAGCATCCAGATACCATAAAACCAAAATCGTAAGTGCAAAGAAGACTACCCAACCCCTACCTGTGTTGTAATGCTTAGTGCAGTAGCGTAAATCTTTTTCTTCTTTTAATAGAAACTGGGGCAAAGTAAGTCCTTCCGCCACTTGTACAGGAGCCTCATCTTGCCATTCAAAAATGAGGTCATTCATTGTATAACCAACTAGGCAAAACAGAATAGAAATGGCAGTCACACAGGATGAGAGGGCCACGCAGTGTCATCTCAACTCAATTGGCTGAGCTATACATTGCCTGATTCCACATCTCAAAAGTCTATTGAAATCGTTCATTGGAACACTCACTAAAATAAGGGGAGAAAATGAAGTAGATGCATGAAAAAGACAATATGCCATGTAGAAACTTTAAGGGACATGCACAGACATTCTTCACTCGGCGTAGGTAGGTAGTGGGTTAATTCAGATTTTCATTTGATTCCACTCTATTACATTTCTTCTCCTCATCTTTTCTCAAATTATTCAGGAATCTTTCAACTTAAACTGAAATTGCCAGTGGGTAGAAAATGACTTAACCTATAAGGTCTGTGAAGGAGAATTTTAGGTTATGATATCTATAAGGTGTAATTTACTGAGACAATGTGAATTTAATTATATAAGGTTATAATCATCTGCAGTTTGAAAGATGTAATAAGGCCAAAATGTCAATAACATATACAAAACAGCATATAAATAAAAATAAAAAGATAATCCCACGTAAAAACGGGCATAGGTTTAAACAGGCAATTTCTAGAAGAAACAGTAATGGTTACTAAGTAGGCAGAAGAAAGACGGCTCCATCTAAGGAAGGTGTGTAAGGAAACACAATTTTAAATCCATCACATTATAACAAAGCCTTAAGTCTCACATAAAATTGCAATGTCAGTATGAGCTTGATACGACAATGATTTTTAATTTTCTGTATTTCTGTTTGAAATATGTTTTAACACATACATGTGTATATATACACACATACATGCATATATGCAGACATCTATATCTGTGTGTGTGTATGAGACAAAGTAAACGAAAACAGCAGTGAAGCAAAAACATTGGATGCTTGCCTTGCCATTCCTGTGACACTTTACTGGAGCAGAGTGAGGAGGGCTGCAGTTTCAGGAAAATGCATTCATTACTGTTTGTTTACTTTTCACTTTCTACTATTCACATATTTTAAGTACAAACATCTAATTTTTAAAACATTCAAAATTATTCTATTATCAGTTTTTAAAATCAATCTTTGGTACGTCAGAGTGGCTTAAAAGACTACAGAAGAGAAAAAGAAGTTATGGTATAATGGTATAATACTTTATACCCTGGGTATATAGTATATATAGTATATAGTATTTATACCAATACTTTATACTATACAAAAGATGTGGAAACAACCAAAGTGCCCACCAACAGAGGAATGCATTAATAAACTGTGGTATATGTATACCATTGAGTGCTATTCAGTCATAAAATGATGGAGATGTAGTAACCTGGATGGAGTTGAAACACATGCTTCTTAGTAAAGTGTAACAAGAATGGAAAAGCAAGTATCCAGTGTACTCAATACTAATATGAAGCCGGTAGACAGACTGATACTCGCCCACACAAGAAAGAAACTCTATTCAATTCAAGTTGGGGGAGGAGGAAGGGAGTGGGAAGAGGGGAGGGCGGGAGGGCTTAGTGAGCTCCAACCTAATGGACACGATGTTAGGGTACAGGGCACAACTGTACCTGGGGATGGGGTGACTACAACTCTAGCTAACTAATGTAAACATTGTAACCTAGTTGTTTGAACCCTCACGTGAACCTGAAATTAAAAAGAATATATTTCATTTCAAAATGAATTTAGAGATTTATTAACCAATCACAGATTCATGCTTTTAGAGAGAAAGATTTCTGGTTTGACCCAGTTTGCAGATGTTTATGTTCTTAATCAGCAGCTGGAATTAAAAAAAAAAAAAAAGGAGGAAAATGTTCCCTCTTGGCACATCTCGGCTATTGCTAGGAGAAAAATTGCTCGAGTAAATTTCATTGACCTGACAAGGAACAACTGCTATGTCAAAATGTATTTAACTAAAACATTTTCATTTATAACTCATGCATTTAATTTGAATATCCTTACCATAAACCAACATGTGGTTTTATTTAAATGCCAGGTCTGCTAATCTAAGTGTCTTCTTGCCAATTACATTTTCTCTAAAATCTTCTGGTATAACTGACCCATAAACATTACCTTACAAGTGCTCTGGTTAAATTTCTCTTTGAAGACCTAAGACTCTTTCGTATATTACACTCTTCCCCTCTTTCTCTTGGGATAACTGTGGAAGTGTAATTTGTGACTCCTAACTGCTCTTCTTAAATGACAATCATGATAATCACTTTATTCACATTGCTCAAAACTTCACAAGATTGCACATATAGTGTTTAAAATTCTTGTGAGAATTTTCAACTAAAATCAAAAAAAGACCCAACCCTGAGCCCTTATTTAAGGAGGAAAGGCATTATGATTGGGTGGCTTTCTGGCCTACAGTAGGGCTCTGGCTAACTACTTCTTTAGAATAAACTTTGGGTTGTGGGAAAACATAATATGTCTGTCTCCCAGAATGTTACAAGTCCAGATCTGCTCAAATTGTGTGAAAATAAATTCATTGAATAGGTCCCAAATCATAAACAAATGGACACCAGGAGTCCAGTCATTTTGGCAATACCTAAAGGTTGAGTAATGTTTTCAGCAGAGACTAGGAAGGCATTATGATAATCCTTGGACTGGTCTCAGGATTTCTGATGCCCAATATTTCACTGTCACTACCCATTTACAACAATCAAATCCTCAGCTAATTGTAGAGAAGAAAGAGCTACATGCTGTTAGCAAGAACATCCTCTTCAGATTCTGATTTCTGGAAGTATTTGCAGAGCGTTATTATGAAAGGTATTGATGATGCTACAAAATTAAAATTCCAACATGACAGAGTAGTTTAAACATCAGAGGATAAAATTATACCTTTTAGTACTTCTCTTCATGGCAAACTGTCATAAAATGCCTGTCCTTGTTACACATCTGTGGAAGTGCTCAAGGGAAGGTCATGAGCATGATAATGGACATGGCCTTAGCCTTAACCCTAACCCTAATCCTAATACTGGGATTCACACAGTATAACAAAAACTGATGCAGAAATCTAGATGTTGCTATAAATTATTGTTTTATAACGTGCCATATATATAAAGCCTTCTTGTTCCTCTTAGGTTTCTATGTATAGTCAAATTACATAACAAAATTAGTGATGACTCAAGACAAGCCCCAAATTTATAGGAGTCTTATTATATTGTTGTGAGAACTATTATAATAAAATTGTACTTAAGTCAGTATGTTTTAATTTTGTTTTTTGTTTGTTTGTTTATTTGTTTATTTTGAGACAGAGTCTCACTTTGTCACCCTCAGTAGAGTGCTCATGGCATCATAACTCACAGTAGCCTCAAATTCTTGGGCTCAAGATATCCTTTTGCCTCAGCCTCCCAAGTAGCAGGGACTACAGGTGCCCATCACAATACCTGGCTAGTTTCAGAGAGAGGGTCTCACTCTCATTCAGGTGGATCTCAAACATATGAGCTTGGGCAGTTCACCCGCCTTGGCCTCCTGGAGAGTCAGTATGTTTTTAAATATGATATCCTATGATAGCATCATCACATCAAGAAGTATCAAAGACTTACTATTTTAAATTCTGTGCATCAGAAAGGAACCAGAAGTTCAAAACTGTGTCTATTTTAATTTATCCTTATGATATTTTAGAGAATTGTTATTTGTTAAATATTTCACACAATTATTTGTTAAATCATTCGATTATAATCTCAACTGCTAGGATATTTTTCTTTGTGTTCCATATTCCTAAATTGCCAATTGTGTGCTGATTTATTTCAAGTAAAAATTAAAAATGAACTCCCAAAACAGAGACTTTTTGTATTCACAGTATACATTATGGCTTCTTTCCAATGGGGATGACAGAGACAGTGATTGTAATTAGGTTAAGGATAAAGGTTCAATTACAAGTAAGCATGTTAAGTTCACCCAGAGAAATTTAGGCTGCAAGCATACATCATTTTTCTTGGGCTTCACTTTATTGCACTCTACAGATAACTGTTCTCTTCCTGAAAAATTGAAGGTTTGTAGCAACCCTCTATCAAGCAAGTCTTTGCACCCCATTGTTTAACAGCTCCCGCTCACTTCATTTCTCTGTATCATGTTTTGGTAGTTCTTGCAACATTTTAAACATTTTCATTATTACAGTATCCAACCCCTAAAAGACATAGTCAGTGGGTGTGCTGACTGCTCCTTCCACCCCCTGTTCCCATCTCTTTCTGTCTCCTCGAACCTTCCTATTTTCTGAGACTTAACAATATTGAAATCAGACCAATTAATAACCCTACTGGAGTTGCATGCCTCTCACTTACATCAAAAGCTGGAAATGATCAAGCTTGTAAGGAAAGCAAGTCGAAAGTTGAGGTAGCATAAAAGCTGGTCTGCTCACTCCAAAAATGTAGCCAAGTTGTGAAGGCGAAGTAAAAGTTCTTAAAGGAAGTTGACATTACTGTTCCACCAACACAGGAATGATAAAGTAAAACAATCTTATTGCTGATACAGAGAAAGCTTGATTGGTTTGGATAGAAGATCAAACCAGCACAATATTCCCTTAAGCCAAAGGCTAATTCAATCAGGGGCCTTAACTTTCTTCAATTCCACTAAAGCTGACATTGGTAAGGAAGCTTCAGAAGAAAAGTTTGAAGGTAGCAGAGGATCGATCGTGATGTTTAAGGGATGAAGTCGTCTCCACAATATGTAAGGTGAAGCAGCAGGTGCAGATACGAGATATAAGAGCTTCAGTGAGTTATCCAGATCTAGCAAAGCCTGTTGGTGTAGGTGTCTACACTAAACAAGACATTTTCAGTGCAATCTAGGACTTTCATAGATGGAGAGATGAAGTCAGTGCGTGGTTGTAAAGCTTCAAAGGACAACTTGGTTCACTCATTTTAGGGGCTAAGGCAGCTGGTGACTTCAAGTTGAAGCTAATGCTCAGTGACCATTCCGACAATCCTAGGGCCCTTCAGAATCATGTTAAATCATCTGTGCTCTCTAAACAGAATAACACAACATGGATATCACCACATCTGTTAACAGCATGATTTACTTTACTGAATAAACTTTAAGCTCAGTGTTTGGACCTACTGGTCAGAAAATATATATTTATTTCAGAATGTTAATGCTCATTAACAATGTACCCCGGTTGCCCCAAGAACTCTGATAAAAGTGTGCAAGAAGATAAATGTTCTTTTCCACACCTGATAACACACTATGCAATCTGTAGGCTAGGAATCAAGGAGTAATTTCAATATTTGAGTCTTCTTATTTTATGAAATACATTTTGTGAAGCCATAGCTGCCATCGTGATTCCTCTGACGAATCTGTGTAAAGCAAATTGAAAACCTTCATCAAAGGATTCACCATTCTAGATATGCCATGAAGAACATTTGTGATTCATGGGAAGAGATCAGAGTATCAACCTCAACAAGAGTTTAGAAGAAGCTAACTTCAACCCTCATGGATGACTTTGAGGTGTCACTGCAGATGTGGTGGAAATATCAAGAGAACTCAGGCCAGGCGTGGTGGCTCATGCCTGTAATCCTAACACTCTGGCAGGCCAAGGTGGGTGGATTGCCTGAGCTATGGGTTGGAAATCAGTCTGAGCAAGAGCAAGACCCCCATCTCTAAAAAAACTAGCCAGGCCTTGTGGTAGGTGCCTATACTCCCGGCTACTCAGGAGGCTAAGACAAGAGAATCACTTGAGCCCAAGAATTTGAGGTTGCTGTGAGCTATGATGCCAGGGCACTCCATCAAGGGCAACAAAGTGAGATTCTGTCTCAAATTAAAAGAAAAGAAAAGAAAAAAAAGAAAGAAATTAAAAGAACTCAATTTAGAAGTAGAGCCAGAAGACTTGATTGAATTGCCTCAATCTCATGATCAAACTTGAAAGGGCGAGAAGTTGCTTCTTGGATGGCAACTCCTCTTGGTGAAGATGCTGTGAGCATTGTTGATTTGGCCACACAGGATTTAGAATGTTATATAAATTTAATAAATGGCGAACTGTCAGGGTTTGAGAGGATTTTGAAAGAACTTCTGTGAGTGAAGTGCCATCAGACACCATCATATACTGCAGAGAAATCCTTCGTGAAAGAAGAGTCAACTGATGCAGCAAACTTCACCCAATTTTGTTTTAAGAAACTGCCACAACTACTCCAGCCTTCAGCAACCACTACTGTGGTTGGTTAGCAGCCCTGAACCCTCCACCAAAGAAATGATTATAACTTGTCAAAGGCTCAGATTGTTAGCATTCTTTGGCAATAAAGTATTTTTAAGTTAAAATACACTTAAAATTCAAATTAACTTCAGGTTAATTTGAGGATACAAAGAATTAGGTTACAATGTTTTCATTCGTTAAATACAGTCCCTGTGGTAGTTGTGTCCCGCACCCAGGAGGTGTGCCATACACCCTTACATTGTGCCCATTAGGTGGGAGCTCACCCATCTTGCTTCCCCTCACCTTCCTTCTCCCACACGCCCCAATTTAAATTGAAATAATTTTTTGTGCTATGTGGGCTATATTAGTTCATCTACTGGCTTCATATTAGTACTGAGTACATTGGATACTTGCTTCCATTCTTGTGATGCTTTACTAAGAAGAATGTCTTTCAGCTCCAGGGTAATATAAAAGATGTGAGATCTTTAGTTGTAACACCACTGCACACTTAGTGCACTATAGTGGAAGGTAAAGATGATTTTTGTGTGCCCCAGGGAAGAATTTCATGACCAGCCTGAGGATATTGGTGACTTAGAAAAAGAATGCTGTTTTTAGGAAGTAGTTGAGATTCTATTGATGGTATGTTTCTATTATGTTTATGTATAAGGGACATACAGAAAACTCTCATATTCAAGGAGTCACATAATTATTGTTTTTAATCAACAAATTCAGTGAAGCCTGGGGAAGGGAAATGGTATGAATCTCCCTTATTCCCTACAAGTGCTAACAATTTAGCAAGACTTCTTTTTTTTCCCCCTAGATCTACCTCTGAATATTCTTTTCTACTCTAAGGGAAAAACTTAAGAGAAATCAACAAATTTCTGGGGTTAGGGTTAAAATTTTGTATCATCCAGGGTTTTAGTTCTAAGTCATGAATGTGTATGTATGAGTGTGTGGGGTCATCATTGTTTATACAAAATGTTCTTTTCTAAGTTATTTATTCACTCTTAGTTCTGTTTTTACTCACTTCTTGGTGCTAACAGGATGCCACTTGCATATGCTTATTATCTTAAATTGAATTATTGTATGTGCATAAAGAACTCAAGTAGTTCCTAAAGTCCTTGAAAGCAGAGACTCCTATGTTCTATTTGTTGTAGGCTCCACCACCCCACATCACATGTGAGGTACTTGATAGATATGAAAGAACATTCCCCAGAGCTCTTAGCAGTCCTGACACACAGTCATTGAACATTTATTGAATTTAAGAAAATTGGGCCATCACAGGCCATTAAGCCTTTAATTTATGGGTGGTGGATGTTCTTGGTTTTTATTTTATTTTTTGCCTGCTTTCTGTGTCTTGTTAAGTCAGTTCTTGTCTCCTGAAACATAAGTTTTTCTATTCTAAAAGTGGTTAGCTAATCCAGGCACTGTGCTTTTTCCTTAATTACTCTTTCATAGCATTCCTGGATTAACAGATTTCACTTCTTGCTCCTACTTGCTCATCACTCACTTTTATTTACTTTTATTTATTTATGGAGACAGGGTCTCACTCTGTCACCCTGAGTAGAGTGCCCTGGCATCATCACAGCTCAAAGCAACCTCAAACTCCTGGGCTCAAGCAATCTTCCTTCTTTAGCCTCTTGAGTAGCTGGGACTACAGGTAGCAGACACCATGCCTGGCTAGTTTTTCTATTTTAAGTAGAGACAGGGTGGGGTCTCACTCTTGCTCAGGTTGGTCTCCAATTCCTCAACTCAAGGGATCATCTTGTCTCAGCTTCCCAGAGTGCTGGGATTATAGGTGTGAGCCTCCATGCCTGGCCTCATTACTTACTTTTAAAAAGACTTTTTAGAATCCAGCTTTGACTCTCATCATTCTAATCACACTGGTCTTTGTCCAACAATAAAAACAGCTCTTTTTTTCTAATTATCTGTTTCTTTAAAACACTTTTGCAGCATTTGACACTGTTAAATAGATCAGAACAGTCCTTTCTCTTTTAAAACGGAATAACATTAATTTTAATTTGCCGTCTATGACAGCCCTTGTCTGGAATTTTCCCCAACAACTTCTAAATGTAAGCATTTCTTAAACACCTCTTCTTGTGGATGTTTTCTTTTCCTTGTCTTCTTCAGCTATTTCATCTGGTTCCTTTAACAATTCTGCATATGGCTCCTCATAGTTTTATCTTCACTTCTAACTCCTCCATTTGGCTTTAGACCTAAATTTCCCACTCCTCAAATATATTAAGATTGGATTTATCAATATTCCCCTCAACATTTGAGTCTCATCCTGTGTTTTATTTTTTTGTTAATGTTTCTAATGTAATCCCATTTTTCTCAGCTCTTTAGCTCTGACTGCAAGGCATCCAACACCTTCCCCTTCACATTGTGTCAATCTCTGTTGTTTCTGCTTTGGTGTCATTCTCCTTGGTCCCTACTTTACATTTATTTTGCTATGAAAACTTACTAAATAGTCTTTGTTTTGGCTAAAATAATCTTTAAGACACACAGCAAAGACCAAATAATTTTCTTGCTTCTTAAATCTTGAATTCAGTGCCTATTGAGCAACATCCAGTATTGCCAGCATCAGAAACCAGGCCCTGGGAGACAGTTTTGCACTTCTTGTATTTTCTTTGTACTCTAAATTTCAGCCAAGGTACATAATCAGCTTGTCCCCAAATCATCTTCCTTGTTGCCCCTTCCCATTTATATTGGTCACTAAGTAGCTCTCTCGATTTTAGTTTAACTTCTTCTGGCTTAAATGTGTACTTCACTCATGTGCATTCTTGTATTTCATAGCTACTTGCAAAAATAACCTATTAAATGTTATCATAAGGACTTAGTATCAAAGAAATAGAGATTTCAAATGGGGAGAGGGTGAGGAACGGTCACGTCCCCCACATGGTCAGTCCGCCATCTAGTGGCACTCCCAGCACACTGCAGACCCTGCCTTTGACATCTGACATCTGAACACCTTCAAACTTTCCTTCAGGAGTGTGTCAAAACCAATACGCATGTAATGCTTGGTGTATAGGAGGCCCTTAATTTAAAAAATGGTAGTTTGTGCTATTCATTGGCTCACACTTGTAATCTCAGCACTCTGGGAGTCCGAGGCGGGAGGATTCTTTGACCTCAGGAGTTGGAGACCAGCCTGAGCAAGAGCAAGACTATGTCTCTACTAAAAATAGAAAAACTAGCTGGATGTGTTGGGTTCCTGTAGTCCCAACTACTGGGGAGGCTGAGGCAGGAGGATCGCTTGAACCCAGGAGTTTAATAGCTCATGGTTGCTGTGAGCTATGATGATACCATGGCACTCTACCCAGGGTGACTTTGTCTTTAAAAAAAAAAAAAAAGGTTTGTTTTCAGTGATTATCATCTTTCTTACTTTTGACGATGTATATAGAGACATATATTTGATTTTAAGCTTAAGAACTTTTACTTCTAGGTCCTAATTTGTTTCTCTGCCATAGCATACAGGGTACCAGTTGAGAGATATCATTACCTTCAGACATGATGGAAGATTTCATGCCTGTTTATTACATGTGACCAAAAATAATCACAAAATAAATTATCCATATAAGTCATTCAAAGTTTATATCTGCTACATTTAAAAAAATATTCCAACAAAAAGCAAGTTATTCATACTTACAGCTTTCAAGTTGCATGATGCATGTTTGTACATCCATTGGAAAATTCTTGAGATCCATCGGACAGGAAAGTGTTAGTGTCAGTCTGTAAGAATTCAATATGATTAGGCTTAAAGGAAATTTATGGCATCATTTTAATATTTGGCTGTTCCGGGAATACAATGTTACTTTGGTAATGACTAACATCCATTCAAATAAAATTTTCTCCAGGTTAGGCATGTTATCTAGTATGAAATAGCCATTCACTTACATATAAATTGTTTTGGGGGTAGGGGATAGTTGTATATATAAATGTCACATCATTTCTATCTATCTAGTCTATCCCTTTGGAGAAGGCTGTGGATGTCTAGGAGACTCTTCATCTCCAGAAAAGACAAAGAGAAATTTGGGAGTGGGTTCTATAAAATTAATACCAAGTGCCAAAAGGCATCTTTCCACCAAAATCACATAGAGTATTTGAGGGGCAAGTATATCAGAGGAATTGAGTCTCAATGTGGAAAAGCAGAATGCAAAGACACATGCCATGTGACGACCTTCAGTTATCTCTGCACCGGAGAAGTTGTCAGAAGCATCCAGGTGTACTTAAAATTGAATTACTAGAGTCAAGCTGTGGGACCAGGGCATTTCACCAGATGTCTTAAGGGTCAGGCAGTAGCCTCTAGACAGCAGTTCTCAACCTATGGGTCATGACCCCTTTGTAACAATGAAAATACATTGCAACATTGGGAAGGTTGAGAACCACCACTCTAGAATATCCCTGATGGAATTCTGCACTCATCAAAGAAACTTCTCTTTTAGCTGTACACAAAGGATATCCTAGGTGGTGCAAAGCAGCCTTCTTTCCCTTTCCAGGGAAAGGCTCAAGGCTCTCTCCCCACTTCCAAAGACCATTAGTATGTGGGCATTCCAGATAATTCATCACCCCTTGAATACTTTGTGTTAGAAGATTGTATTATCCAGATTTCCTCTAGGATTATCCAGAATTTGTAGTTCCTGGACCTAAGAGAGAGAGAGAGGCACAGATCCGAACTCAAGTTTATTTAAATTAAGTTCTTTTCTGAGAACTCTTTAGTCAGCTTCTTTTATTGAAAGTATTTTCAATTCAGTGTACTAGTGAGTACCTAGGTGGATTAGTTTACTTAGGCTTTGGCAGATACATCAAACCCCTATGTTACAGTGTTCCCATCTCTAAAATAAAGATAATAGTACCTACTTCTGAGAGTTGCTATGGGTAATACCCGAGTTAATGCATATAAAGTACTTAGACAAGTGCTTGACACGTAATAAATACTCAACACATTTTAGTTATTAATGATTTTTAGTACATCCAGCACCTCCTAGACTCCTTCATTTATGCCGGCCCCAATTTTATAGTGCCTGCAAAAAGATGATTGAATCACATCACGTGTGAGAACTATTTACACTTTGACAAAAAACAACCAGTGGCTCCACTCTATAAAACCACATTTTCCAAAACAGCATTTTTTTGGAGACTGTAGACATAAAGTTATAAGGATGTGTGGACGAGTGTTCTACAGTGAGCACTCTTACTGTGTTAGGTCCAATTAACATAATTTGAAAGACATCAATGAACAGACGTGTGAAGCTGCTCACTCTTTTTTCTCTTAATTTTTTTGAGATAGAGTCTCACTCTGTTCTCCTGGGTAGAGTGCTGTGGTGTCATCATAAGTCACAGCAACCTCAAAGTCCTAGGCTCAAGTCATCCTCCTGCCTTGGCCTCCCGAGTAGCTGGGACTACAGGCACATGCCACCATGCTGGGATAGTTTTTCTATTTATAGTTAGAGATGGAGTCTTGCTCTTGGTCAGACTGGCCTCCAATTCCTGAGTTCAAAGGATCCTCCCACCTTGGCCTCCCAGAGTGCTGAGATTATAGGCATGAGGCTGAAGCTGCCAACTCTTTAAATCTAAATGTCTCAGGAGGATCTTTCAGTGATTGATTCTAATCAGAGTCCATAACACACTAAAATCACTCATAGAGTTTAACATTCAAAACCTGTGTTTCTCCTTGCTCAGCTAGATTATATGATCCTGGGAGGATCGTGAAGATTCACAGTCTTTTCTTAAAAAGGCAGTTGTAAAATCAGTGGGACACAATGTTCTCTGCCTGTGAAGAGTTTATTAGAAGTGTATGAATATGAATACGTACATTTTGAGTGCACAAACATTAATTTTTCAAATACCAAGGCTCTTAGCCAGCAGCACTGAATGTTGACTTGCAGAATTGATTCTGTGACCTTTTATGTGGAGGTAAATAGCATTCTCAGAGTCTTTCCACGCTTTTACCATGCATGTGATGTCAAGTTCTTATCCTGGCTATTTTTCTGGCATAAAATGAGAGACGTTACATAATTCTTAAAAAAAATCACTTGAAAGGAATTATTTGGCAAAGAGAAACACAGATTGTCATAAATCATATCCTGAAAAGGTCTATTTATTGACTTTTCTTTCTTTTTGTTTAAGGTACAATACAATTACTCCTTTAATGGCATATTGATGAAAAATATGTGTGAACTTGGTGGGTGTGATACTGAACTTTTTTCTATCAAAACATTACATCTAAATTAAAGATAGATCCTGGCCACATCAAAAGGAAAATAAATCCAAAGGCAATAAATCACATTCTACTGTTTTGGAAATGAATGTCTTCTTGTATAACAAGGACACTCAGTTCTCTTTCTGAGACAAGACACACAAACAGGATATGGCGTTTCTTATTTCCCCTTAAGAAGTCTTGGCTTAGTGAAGTACCAAAATTAAAAAGGGTGACTCTAATCTATGACAAACAATTTGCCACATTAAAATTTAATCACTGCCCATTTTTGAATAAGCATTGTCTTGAGTAATGCTTTTTGGTACATTTAGCACCTCCTAGACTCCTTCATTTACGCTGGTCTCAATTGAGTGTCCTATCTCAAACACTCATTGAGTTTTTAAAAATGTTTCTCACTCCATTATAAACTTTTTATAAATAAATAAATAAGTTCAATTCTAACAGGAGTACAATTGACCTAGTACATGGTGGGGGGTGGGGGAAGGGAGGATACAAAGAGAAGGGAGGGTGATGGGGGGCCATGGGGTATGACATACCTCTTGGGGATGGGACACAATTGTAAGGGGGACTTTACCTATGCAATCAGTGCAACCTGGTTCTTTGTACCCTCGATCAATCCCCAACAGTAAAAAAAAAAAAAGATCAAGCAGTTGATAGCTTCAGGTATGGCAATGCTAGTATAAAAAAGGGCATATCGTTGTGCCTGATCAGACTGTGACACAAGTCAAAGGATATCACCTAAGTTATAATAATACAGACAGTAAAAACTCTTATAGTACAAAAACTACATATTATTAGACAATCTTCAGAATGGGAGAAGATATTTTCATGTTACAAATCTCACAAAGGGTTGATAATTAGAATCTACAGATGAATCAAGAAAAAAAGAGCAAACAATCCCATCTGTCACTGGGCAAGAGACATGAACAGAACCTTCTCTGAGGAAGACAGACAAATGGCTAACAAACATGAAAAAATGCTCCTCACCACTAATCATCAGAGAAATGCTAATCAAAATGACCCTGAAGGACAGTGTCTATAGCTCTGTGGTTAGGGTGCCGGCCACATGCTCTGGGCTAAGGTTTCAAACCTGGACTGGGCCTGAGAAACAAAAACAAACAAAAATAATAGCCAGGCATTGTGGCAGGTATCTATAGTTGCAGCTACTTGAGAGGCTGAGGCAAGAGAATCACTTGAGCCCAAGAGTTTGAGGTTGCTGTGAGCTGTGATGCCAGAGCACTCTTCCAAGGGTGACAAAATGAGACTGTGTCCCCTCCAAAAAACAAAAAACCACTACCCTGAGATACCATCTAATCCCAGTGAGAACAGCCCACATCACAAAGTCCCAAAGCTACAGATGCTGGCGTGGATGTGGACAGAAGGGAAGACTTTTACACTGTTGGTGGGACTGCAAACTAATGCAGCATCTTTGGAAAGAAGTATGGAGAATCCTCAATGAACTCTAAATAGACCTTCCATTTCATCTCACAATTCCATTAGCAGGCATCTACCCAGAAAAAAAAAATCACTCTACCATAAGGATGTTTGCACTAGATTGTTCATCACAGCTTAATTTATAATTGCCAAGACATGGAAACAACCTAATTGCCCATCAACCCATGAATGGATTAATAAACTGTAGTGTATGGATACCAGGGAGTACTAAAAAGATGGAGACTTGACAACTTTCGTATTAACCTGGGTGGAGATGAAGCACATTCTTTTTAGTAAAATATCACAAGAATGGAAAAAGTATCCAGTGTATATTCCATACCAATATGAAGCCAGTAGACAATCAAATACCCATATGAGAGAAAAACCTCAATTTCATTCAAGTTGTGAACAGGAGGGAGGAAAAGAAGGAAGAAGGGAGAGGGATTGGTGTGCTCCCACCTCGTGGCACAACGTAAGGATAGACGAAGGCCTCTACCTAACATATATAAACATTGTAACCCAGTCGTTTGTACCCTCACATTAACCTGAAATTAAAAAACCCAAACAAACACATATTTTTATTAGACTTAGTATTTCTAAATATGGTGTCATAAAACTAATTATTTCTGCATTCATATTTTAAGTCTCTTTTCAGGCCCTCTAATTTCTAACCTCTCAACTGCTTGAAATTTCTAAATGTTTGTAGGTAATTATTTTCTTGCTCTGGAGCTCCTCACTGTGGCTTAAGTTTCTGTCTTAGCCTGTGAAGTCAGTTTTCATAAGTGCCCTCTTTTATAAGCTTCCTAAAATATGTGATCACTTGTCCATTTTTGCATTATTTCCCAGTGCTTGAATCCTCCTGTGTATTAATGTCATTTTTATTCCTTATTTAGTTTATTCTTTGTTTTAGTAAGGCTTAAGGGGGGATACACAGATAAATGTGTAAGCACAATAGGTCACCGTTGCCAGGACATTCTTCTTCTTTCTTTAAGCAGGCAGGAAAGCCAGGTCTCTCCTGAAACATCACAGATGTTCCATTGGTAAATGGAACAAGATTTTTCTTTCCTTAGCACAATTTTTGTTAACAAAGAAGCTGAAGATTCGAGTCATTGAAAGATTACAAAGTCCTGTGAAATTTCCAAAAACAACTCACAAGAAGAAAAAAAAAAAAGATTTGTTTTTTCTTTGATCATATAAGCCAGGATATAACAAAAACTAAGAGCCGAGACCATCTGTTTCATATGAATTCATACAAAAAGATAAGAGATGCACTGATTATTTCATAAATGTTCTCAAGATGTTAGACGAAATGTGAACAATTTATAATGAATGACATCACTTATAAGAGACATAATTTCAGTCTTATTAGTCTAAGACAGAAAAACACTTAAGCATTTTCAAGGGACACAGTAAAAATGTCTTATAAATTTCACTTAAATTATTTAACTTTTCAATGTACTAAATAATTTTTAGCATTCTGTAATATAATGCATTTAAATTGGAGCAATTAAGTGTTTTAGTACAATTATACTCTTAAAATGACACAATCTTCTTAATAACAAGATTCATCCCATTTGACACATTTTCAGGATGGACAGTTCCATTTTGATAACATATTGTTTGCAAGTAGCTCCCTGCCCAAAAAGTAGTCTAGATTTTATGTTCTTTTCTGTTTATTGATAAAGGAAAAACTAAAAGGTTATTTATTCATTCTTTATATTGACATTTTCCAACTCCAGGTATACCAAATATAGACAAATTAATATCCACAACCATACAGAATACACTGCACTACACACACACACACATATTTCAATTCCACCTATAGAAATCGTCCAGACAGTCTATCTTTGCAAAATGATTATTCCAGGCCACCTGATGATACAATTTTATAACCTGAGCCACCCAAAACCTGTCTGAAGTGAGACAATACTTTAAGATGTAATTTAAAATAAAATGACCACAAAGGTGATTTTGAAATCAGCAGGGAAATAATTAAACTTGTTTTATTTATATCCTGCCACAGATCTCTCAATAACCATCATGAGTCTACAGCACAGAGGGGTCAAGGATCATGACCTCAGGTTAAGTAAGAATCTCTCTCACTTAAAATGTGTGTATTTAAATCATAAAGAATATATCACCCATTCTGGAAAATTCAAACAACAGAAATTGATGTACAGTGAAATTTATACTTTGCTTTTATTCCTGCCTAAATTTTATGATTCACTCCCATAGCTGATTATTCTCATTATTCTCAGCCAATTTTGGGGCATTCTTCTAAACTTCTTTTATGTATACACATATTTAATGTATGCATATTTCATAGTTAGACATATATATGGTTTATTTATTTATTATTTGAGACAGAGTCTCAATCTGTCTTGCTGGGTAGAGTGCCGTGGTATCAGCCAAGCTTATGACAACCTCAGACTCTAGGGCTCAAGAGCTCTAGGCTTCTCAGAGTGCTGGGATTATAGGTGTAAGCCACCACTCCCAGCGTTATATATACTTTAGATAAATATAAACATAAAACATTTCTCTGAAATGTATCTTGTAGGCTTTTTCTTATAAATATAGACAGTTTATCTCATGCAAAGTATTTCATGAAATGGGGTTATCTCTGTGTTCACCCACAGTACGCTAATTCACAGAAATCAGGAAATTTGTCTCTCACTCACCTTATTGAATAAAGAACGTTTCCATTTTTGAAAATTCTTAGCAATTTGTTGTCTGTAGTGACTTCGTGAAAGTTGGCACCCTTTTCATTGGCAAAGAACAGGTCGGGTTTCCAAATGGAGTCCAGCATGGACGGGTCCAGGTCTAAAGAGTCATCAGGATATTCACTGTAGGCAAGACGAGGATCGTTCCATTTCTGACGAAGAAAAATATTCACTCTGTAGTCCTGTGATAAAAGAAAGAAAAGAAAAATCACCCTGCTTCAAAACTGCTTAGCACCCACAGTTTCAGTGTGGGTTCATCAGCTGTAGTGATGCACCCTGCTGGTGGGAGATATTGACAATGGGGGAGGCCTGTATGTGTGGGGGCAGAAGGTATGTGAGAAATCTCTGTACCTTCCTCTAAATCTTGCTGTCAACCTACAACTACTCTAAAAAAACAAAAAATAAGGTCTTAAAAAAACTTTTAAGATGTTCTGGCCAGGCACCTTGGCTCATGCTTATAATTGCAGCATTCTGGGAAGCTGAGGCAAGAGGCTTGCTTGAACCCAAGAGTTTGAGGTTGCTGTGAGCACTGAAACCAAGGCATTCTATCTTGGGTGACCGAGACTCTGTCTCAAAAAATAAACAAACAAAAAACAACAAAAAACCACAACTTACCTTCTATTCTTTAAGTTTCTGTGAATTGTAACAGGAGCCAATGGCATCCTTGGAGTTTTTCAAACTTTACAATCCTCACTTATAACTACCTAAAATAGTCATTCTAGCTGGGAGATTTTGTCTATGTCTTTGGCAACTTGGATGCATCAAAAGAAAAAACCACAGGAGACCACAATTTATCATGCTTATATTTTGCTTTGCTGTTTGAATTTTGCTTCTTTGGTTTGTCCAAATAGCTAGTGGATACTTACCAGAGGATGTATACGAATGATGGAATGGTGAAAACTGGAAAAATTTAGAAAATTTTGATTAAGCTGAACAACAAAATTCTGCTCCTATGCCAGGAGGCACAGCTGCCCCTCTCAGGCATGATGAGAAGTGGGCCGTTTGTATGCCCAGTCCTCCTACTCCCCACTTCTGCCATTGCTGCCCTCAGACCTAGCACTAAAGTAGATCTATCTCTGAAAGCAGCCAGGGAGCAAACTTCAGTCAACACCAACAAAGTCTGATCTCCTGAGGAATTGTTAGACTTCTCTAATTTATTTGTGCAGAAACATTTACAGATGGGACAGATTATGAGAGTGCTAGGCCAAGGACTGCAAAACAAAATTTTAGAGTTGTTTAAATTTATTGACACAAATGTGTTTACGAGCATGTGCATTCAGATGGCTAGGAGTGATCTGATTGGTTATTCCCTTAACTGAAAACTGGGTTGAGTGTGCTGTTGCTGAATGAGGTTGATATCCCACACATTTCTTAAGTTTGTCACAGATGAGCTATCCCAAGACACAGAGAATAAGAATCATAGAAATGAATTATGTGTGTGACCAATTCATTCTCTTTCCCCAACTATGTGCCCTAAGAGGGCCCATTTATGGATGGATTAGAAGATACATTGATTAAAGAAAGGCCAGAACCTTTGGGAAAAAAAGAAAAGCACTGTGATGACGGTCCTCTGTAACTCGGAGATGTTGCCACTAAAATTAGCTCCCAGGTTTCAATTGTGGGGACAGTTTCCAGGGTGACAGTAAAAACTTCGCAGTACTTAATTCCAGAGGCACAATAGGCTTAGCTCTCATAACTGGAGCAGAGCTAGAGTGGTGTGCAGAATATGTAACCACAGGGCTCTCCAAGGGGCAAGTGGGTGATAATGACGTCTGTAGACTTGACATAAATGGGCAGCTGTTAGGAAGACTCACTTGCTCTGAATAACCAGAACACGCAGCAATGGGGCTGAGGAATAAGGGGCTCTGGGCTGCTTTAGGCTGGAAGCTTTACTGATAGGTAAATTGATCTTCAAGTTCATGGGAAAGTTTTCAGACAAAACTAAAAAAGTGTCTCATAAACTTCACCCCCAGGGAAGCACCTAAGCAAAGTTTACTTTTGTAAATAAAAAAAGAGAGAAATCAGTCTGTCTGTCATCTGTCTCCCCATATTTTTTCCTTGTATGTTACACCTTTATAGAACCTTTCTTTGGTTAGGCCATGGCGTTGTAATGTCATATGATGTATATTTTGCAAACATTCATTGCTAGTAGTGAAGAATGGAAGAATGGGCCCTGTGGGAAATATTCTATCAAAAATGAAAGACAGGATGCAACCATGGTTATGTGAGTGAAATGAAAACATCTTATTGGGCACAGTGGCTCATGCCTGTTATCTGGGAGGCCAAGGTAGGTGAATCCTTTGAACTCAGGAGTTCCAGACCAGCCTGAACAAGACCAAGACCTCGTCTCTACTAAAAATAGAAAAACTAGCCAGGCATTGAGGTGGATACCTGTAGTCCCACCTAGTTGTGGTACTGAGGAAAGGGAATCTCTTGAGCCCAGGAGTTTGAGGTTGCTGTGAGCTATGATAATACCGCAGCACTCTACCCAGGGTGATAGAGTGAGACTCTGCATCAAAAAAATAAATAAACAAACAAAAAAGCCCATAAATCTCATCACAGCAAAAAAGCGAAGGAAAGAAATATGGCCCTTGTGTCAGATATGAAAAATAAATCTGAAACAACTCTGAATGTACTTAACATATAGGTACATACATGTGTGTCTGTGTGTAGGCACTCATACAAAGGTTTTTAAAATAACATATAAAACTAAAAAAGTAATGCAATAAAGAAAGAAAGAATGTAGTTTGCCTTTCAGTCCATCTGTATTAATAGTTTTCCAAATAGCTACAAGCAAAAAATGTATTCTTTCCTCCTCAGAATGCCCACTATCTCTGTCCCATATGTGACCATATGGCTGTTATATAGCTTGCTGAGCACTATGCATAGAAATATTCCTAGACAGATATATTCACTAGTGCTCTGACTAATGTGTACTTTGGAGCAAACATTCTCAAAGAGAAAAAGGCTGCTCTCCAGGGAGCAAAAATTGGTTCTCAGTGGACAAAAAAATTTCCACTCTTTTACCGTGTAATTCAGAGATACACAAAGGGCATGTGGATAAACATACAGTCTATATGATAGGTGATGTATTAACATTTCATAAGGAGGGGAAAAGATATCTAGAAAGACTCCATAGGAGGAAGGTATAATGAAAAAAACTGGTTGGGCACGCTTTTAGGGAAACTAAAGAGAAAAACTAATTATGTCTGCTGTCAAAGTTTGATTAATCATCTTAATCTTACAGGGCATGGATGAGGAATAGCAATTCTCTATAGTTGGTTACAATATGATAAAAGGTAAAATATATTTAGAAACAGAATTTGTAGTCCTTTTAGTAGCTGCTTCTTGGAGTATGTGTATCAAGCATGATTGCCACATCCTTACCATTAACTGACATGCTAAACCCCTGACTAAGGCCAATCATCTCAGAGAACAGAATTCCCATTTCTGTTCTATTATTATCAATTATTAATAATAATAAAATAATTATAATTATTCTACTACTAATAAATTTTATTTATTATTTATTTATTTATTTTGACAGAATTCCCAGTGTTGCTGCCCATTTTATCTTTACAGATTGAAATGACATTTTGGAGTGTATTCTTTATAAAATCAAGTTCCTCTTATGAGAAAAAAAGGACATGATGATGAACACCACAAAGATGAACACTTTTTTTTTTTTTTTTTTTGAGACAGAGTGTGACTCTGTCACTCTGGCTAGAATGCCGTGGTGTTGTAGCTCATAGCAATCTCAAACTCCTGGGCTCAAGTGGTCCTCTTGCCTCAGCCTACAGAGAGAGGAAAGTTAAATTAAATGACACTCATCTTTGCCATTACCTTCAACTCCATAATCTTCTTTAGTTTTTTAGCCCAAATATTTCAAACGCCTAAAAAATGCAATTAACTAATGAAGTATGGAGAATCCTCAAAGAACTCAAATTAGACCTCCCATTTGACCCTGCAATCCCATTATTAGGCATCTACCCAGAAGAAAAAAAAACAAACATTTTATCATAAGGACATTTGCACTAGACTGTGTACTACAGCTCAATTTACAATTGCCAAAATGTGGCAACAGTCTACCATCAACTCAGGAATGGATCAACAAGCTGTGGTGTATGTATACCATGAACTACTATTAAGCCATTAAAAAAGATGGAGAATTTACATCTTTTGAATTAACCTGGAGAGGTGGAACACATTCTTCTCAGTAAAGCATCGCAAGAATGGAGAAGCAAGAATCCAATGTACTCAATTCCAATATGAAGGCCGTAGATGAGGTGGGGAGTAGGGGAATGATGGAGCAGGGAGAGGGGGCTGGGGAATCACAGTGTATGGCATACCTCTTAGGGGGCGGACACAATTATTAGAGGGACTTTACCTAACAAATGAATCAGTATAACCTAAAAAATGCAATTAACTAAGGAAGTATGGAGAATCCTCATACTTCTTTGTACACTCAGTGAATCTCAAATAATAAAAAATAAATAAAAATAAAGGCAATTAACTTTTTAATCTACTTAGTGAAAGGAGCCTCTATGAAGATGTGAGGTCCAGTAAAGGAGCGAAGTTTACGGAGCAAAGTTTACGGAGATGCATGCTTGGTGATTTGTCCTCTGTATGACTATAAAATTGGAAATATGCCTTTTAACATTCCTGTTTGTTTTAACAACACTGTAACAAAACTAAACAATTCTATTCTTCATGATATTCTTTACAAGACATTTTATCTTTGTGAAAGGATCACCAGATAGTCCCTTTTTGAGTACAGTGTTATAACTATGATGTGATGGATGAATTTGTCAAGCAAAGATTTATTGATTCAGAATCCTGAAGGGGTCCTTGGGGTGTGTAATGCTCACACATACCTCTCATTCTGCAGCCATCTCTGTAAATAAGCCTATTTCTGATTGATGCTTATAAATAAGTGTTCAGAGCACACTCAGGCTGCCGATCAGTGCTTAACTCGTGCATGGAATTAAACATTGTTCAGATCAATGCCATTCCTCTATTTGGTTTGGCTTTACCTGTTACTCAAAGTTAAAAAAAAAATAGAAAGTAAGTCTGAGAAAGGATAGCAAGATGCTTTCAGATTATTCCAAAAGCAATGGAAGAGCAACAGTGTAATTCTATCCTGCATCAACGTTATTAGGTCTGTAAGTATGAACAATGTAGAATCCTCCCTGAATACTATTATGGCCTCATAAATAGTAACTGATGGACCTTTGCAAGAATGTAACTCATTGG
>CAUYTI010097374.1:0-23271 GCA_963575145.1 Galago senegalensis
CCCCCTGGGTAGAGTGCCGTGGCATTACAGCTCACAGCAACCTCCAACTCCTGGGCTCAAGCGAGTCTCTTGCCTCTGCCTCCCAAGTAGCTGGGACCACAGGCGCCCACCACAAGGCCTGGCTATTTTTTGGTTGCAGCCGTCATTGTTGTTTGGCGGGTCCGGGCTGGGGATTCGAACCCGCCACCTTAGGTGTACGTGGCTGGCGCCTTAGCCAGTTGAGCTATAGGCACTGAGCCCATTCATATAATTTGTAAAAATCCAAATCAATGCACTTTGGATATCCATCACCTTAAGTATTTGTCTTTTAGACTTTTAATTATTGAATAATATACCTCATTGTGACAAAATATTCAACTGTTCCCAGACATTTGATGTTTTCCCATTTATTAATATTAGATATTATAATACTGCCACAGATATCTGTGTGTCTTAGTCTGGGATGCTAGGACGAAATATCATAAACTTTGTGGCTTGTCACTTCTGGAGGTGAGAAGTCTGAGATCAAGGTGCTGGCATGGTTGGTTCTGGTGAGGACCACCTTCTAGATTGTGGCCCACCTAATTCTTCTTGTGTCCTCACATGCTGAAAAGAGGGAGAGAGCTCTCTGGGGTCCTTTTCCTGAGGGTACTAATCTTATTTACTAGGGTTCCATTTTCAAATTCCATCACATTGGGGGTTAGGATTCCAATGTATAAATTTGGGGGTGACATAAACATTCCATCCATAGAAGATAGATTATATTCATGTTGATCTTTGGATTTTTGGTTTTGAAAAGATTTATTTTATTTTATTTTGTTTTATTTTTTTGAGCCAGAGTTTCACACTGTCACCC
Source organism: Galago senegalensis (assembly GCA_963575145.1). Lineage (NCBI taxonomy): Eukaryota > Metazoa > Chordata > Mammalia > Primates > Galagidae > Galago > Galago senegalensis. The sequence continues at coordinate 836 of CAUYTI010097374.1, forward strand.
TGTGGTTGAGTGCTATGGCATCATCATAGCTCACAGCAACCTCAAAGTTTTTTCTGGGCTCAAATGATCCTCATGCCTCAGTTTCCTGAGTAACTGGGACAACAGGTGTTCACCACAATGCTTGGCTAGTTTTTCTATTTTTTTTTTGTCTAAATTTTTTTTTTGGTTTTTTTTTTTATTGAATGATAACTATGTACATTGATACTCTTCTGGGGTACAGTGTGGGGTTTTCACATGCAATCTAAAATACTTCCATCAAACTGGTCAACACAGCCTTCATGTCATTTTCTCAGTTATTGCTTTAAAATGTTCACATTCTACTCTTAGAAAGATTCACCGAAAGGGGTAGGGTGCTGCCCCATATACCAGAGGTGGTGGGTTCAAACCCAACCCTGGCCAAAAACTGCAAAAAAAAAAAAAAAAAGAAAAAGAAAGATTCACCTGTACCCCTATAAGACAAACCTCAGAAGTGATCCCTCCAAACCCCCTCCCTCCTCACATTCCCTCTCCCTTCTCTCTCCCCCCTCCCCATATTCTTAGGCTGTTTGGTTATAGCTATCATATAAAAGGTATAAATTAGTGTGTTGACCAGTTTGATGGAAGTATTTTAGATTGCATGTGAAAACCCCACACTGTACCCCAGAAGTGCATTAATGTACATAGTTATTCAATAAAAAAAAAGAAAGTCACCTATAACATGGCCATTTTTCATTCACATCCTAATCATTACCCCATGTAGTCTTGTGAATGTATCTGTTATTTTTAAGTTTCCCCCCACTCTAGAATGTAAGCTCTAGGTGAATAGGCACTTTAATCTGTCTTGTTCAATGCATTTACTCATTAACTAAAGGAAGTGTTCCAAATATTTTAGGTTGAATAAACAAGTGAGTATTCACTTTCAGTGTGAGGAAACCAAGGCACAGATCACACAGTGATAATATAGGATTGCTCCCTCGACTATGGTTGGAGTCAGATCCTACTAGTTCAGAGTTTGCAAACCAAGTTCACTGGCTGAATCTGATTATGGGCTTTTTGTAGAAGGATGGACTCCCCCAAATTAAAAAAAATGAGCAATTTCACATAATTATTCAGCCTTCATTCATTTATTCAGATTTCAAATTTCTCTTCAAAAATATAAGAAGACCTGGTAATGTCAGGGCTATATCCCTGGGGTCATCAGGGATAAGGAAAGGGAGAATATGAGGAGCCAGGAAAGGAACTTAAGGAAGAAGAGCTGATGGAGCAGGATAGAAACCAAACAAATGTGATTCTCTAGAAATCAGATAAAGAACATCATCCGAAAGAAAAGAAAGATCAAATGTGCCAAATAAGCTGATAAGTTAAGTAACAGGAAGATAGAAAACTGACCTGACCGTTGGATTTAGCACTCTGGAAGTCACTGGGGACTTTGATAAATGCAGTTTGGGTATAGTGGTAAAAGTAATACTGTTACTGAAATGGGTTTGCTACAGAATGAATAACTCTAGAGCAACTCAAGTCTGTGAGTACAGACAATTCTTTTATAAAATGCTTTATTGAGGGGCGGCGCCTGTGGCTCAAAGGAGTAAGGCATAGGCCCCATATGCTGGAGGTGGTGGGCCAAAAACTGCAAAAAAAAAAAAAAAAAAAAGAAAAGAAAAGAAAAAAATGCTTTATTGAGGTACAATTGATACACAACTGAACATTTTTTTTTTTGAGACAGAGCCTCAAGCTATCCCCTTGGGCAGAATGCTGTGGCCTCACAGATCACAGCAACCTCCAACTCCTGGGCTCAAGCAAGCCTCCTGCCTCAGCCTCCCAAGTAGCTGGGACCGCAGTCGCCAGCCACAATGCCTGGCTATTTTTTGGTTGCAGCTGTCATTGTTGTTTGGCAGGTCCGAGCTGGATTCAAACCCACCACCTTAGGTGTATGTGGCTGGCGCCTTAGCCACTTGAGCCACAGGCGATGAGCCACAACTGAACATTTTTAATGGATATAATTTGATGAGCTTGGACATATGCAAACATCCATGATACCTCCACCAGATAACTACTCTTTTTTTGAAGAATTTTTTTTTCCAAATGGGAAAAAGGAATTGGGGACAGTGGCTGGCGGAGGAAGTACAGTCAAGAAGATGATTTTTAGATGGAATAAATACCCACATATGTGTCTGCTGATGGAAATGATCATTAGAAATACCATGAGATGGGAGAGAGATGAGAGAATTCCTCAGGTAATGTTCCATAGTAGACAAATAGGAATAGTATCTAGTGTACACATGAAGTGATAAGCCTTAGATAGTGGCAAGGCCAGTCCTTACAGGATGAGAAAATATGGAGGCACAGATACCAGTAGATGGGTGGATGTAGTGGAAGTTTTCTCCTGATTGCTTCAATTCTTCTTTGTCAGTAAAATGGAAAGTAAGGGGGAGGAGATGGAGGTTAAGGAGAGGAGAGCATGTAAAATATCCAGGCAGATGGGAGAATGTATGGTCTAAAAATATGTAGTAAACCTACCTGATAACATTAAGGTTCCATTTAAAATTCATAACAATGAATTTAAAGTGAGCCCAGACAACACTGTTCAATATTTTCCTTCAGCAAAGTGCAACTGCAAGGACACAGGCACAGTATGGATATCTGGGTTTAAACAGTGTTACAGTTTTTCCCAAGTGAATAAGATGAAGAGAGAAAGAATCAAGAGAATCAAGAGGGTGACTATAGGGGTGATTAAAATGATGCATCATTGAATTTAAACTATGTGAGACAGGAAGAGAACAGTGACCATGAAAAAAATAATTATGAGATCAATGAGGAAGAGAAACTTGTGGGATCAATAACAGATCAATAATCTATTGAGAATAGAAAGAATGAGCCAGAAAAATTGGAGGTGGTGGAAAGAGAACAGATGCATGAAACGAGGTTATGGGACGAAGGTGTTACAACCTCCAACACGCCAAAATCTTCCAAGTGGGTCTCTGAAAAGATTTTGAGTTCACAACCCTCAAAGACAAAGGTTAAAACCTTCATTCTGGGCTCAGCGCCTATAGCTCAACCGGCTAAGGCACCAGCCACGTACACCTAAGGTGGCGGGTTCGAATCCCCAGCCCAGACCCGCCAAACAACAACGATGGCTGCAACCAATAAATAGCCGGGTGTTGTGGCGGGCGCCTGTGGTCCCAGCTACTTGGGAGGCAGAGGAAAGAGACTCGCTTGAGCCCAGGAGTTGGAGGTTGCTGTGAGCTGTGATGCCACGGCACTCTACCCAGGGGGACGGCTTGAGGCTCTGTCTCAAAAAAAAAAAAAAAAACCTTCATTCTGAGCAAAATAACCATAAAACAGAAAGCCATTGAAATTTCTGTAATGATATAAGGGTTGGAACTAAAAAGTATATATGAATACCAATGTTAGCCACCTCAACAGTGACTAATAGAAATCAATTCTTTTTTTTTTTTCTTGGAGACAAGAGTCTCACTATGTTGTCCTGGGTAGAGTGCCATGGCATCACAGCACACAGCAACCTCAAACTCTTGGGCTGAAGCAATTCTCTTCCCTTAGCCTCCCAAGTAGCTGGGACTATAGGCACTCACCACAATGCCTGGTTATTTTTGGTTGCAATTGTTGTTGTTTAGCAGGCCCAGTCCATGCTTGAACCCGCCATCCTCAGTATATGGCTGGTGCCCTGCTCACTAAGCTATGGGTGCCGAGCCTAGAAATCAATTCTTGTTTTATGATTATTAATTCTTACAAAGCAGGTAATCCCGATGACTAAACTCTAAATATCTGCTTTGTTCCAATAAACAAACTGAATGAAGCTGAAATTACACAGCTAAAGTACAACAGTATGGTTATATTTCTAAACATTACAATGTAACTAAATTAGGTTAATGAGATGAAAATAAAGCACAATTACTATTTTGTGTTATTTTAATTTACCTATAATTTTATACACGAGTAGATTACCAAATTTTAGAAGTTGACAAAATAATTTTATCAGGTTACATATGTGTTCTGTCATACTTAATAGCTACAAAAGTCAATGTAATCAGGGACTTTACAAAAATAGGTGGAAAAAATAACTAATTGCATTTCATTTTAGCCTACACAGGCCAGTGAAGGCATTGCTGTTGCCTCAAAACCCCGTTGTACTATCTTGATCTTTTATGAGGTCAATTAATTCTATAAGATCCAGGTTTTCATTTTTCTGACAAGAAACTATCTGCTCTCCTGGAAATTGCTATCCAGGCAACTGACTTGTTGACACTTACCTTTTCAAGGATCAATAGTTAAGTTGGAATTGAATTATGAGAAATGTTCACTGTCCTTGAAAAATCTTGGTAACCATGGTGGGGAGTAGGGTAGGAAGATAGAAGGTTGAAAAAAAAAACTGTTTTTTAGTGTCTGAGGTAGACTAGGACAATCACTTTTCTTTCTAAAGTCACACATCTTCTTATATAATATGGCACAAAGTGAATGCATCCCATAGTACACATGCAATGAATGTTGCTTAAATTATAAAAACTCACTTATATGCTACATAGGCATTTATAGATCAAGATCATCTAAGAGCCATTAAAATCAGGCACAGCTGCTTAAATTTATTTCTTCTTTTTGCATTTTATTGTGGAGTATTTCAAACATAGTCCAATAAACTCTGAGGTACCCATTATGCAGACTCAAGAATTAGCAAACATTTCTTGTTTTGAATATAAAAATAGTGCTCAGCTTCTCTAGTTATGTTCTTTTGTTGGACTAATGTTTATGCAAAAGTGAACTGATTATTCACATTTGAAAAATCAATGGAAATATCATGTCTCTGGGCTGAATTAATACATTATGGAATTCTTTAGAAGTAGTTTATGAAACATTTAACTTCTGGCAAGCTCATTTATTTCAATTATTATTAAAAACCAAAACTAGTAAATGAGGTGAAGGCTATGTTAATTAGTAGGACATAAGTACTCCAATTTGTACAAATAATCAACACACTGAATCCCATAATGGCATAAATGTATGCATGATCTATGTACAAATGACTTAATAAAAAAATAAATAAATAAAAATAAATTTAAAACCCCCAAATATCTGGATTATGTTCCCTTTTCATAAGAGCATTCCTTCCTTTCATTGCAGAAGTAAAGGGTTATAATGGTTGGAACCTCTAATTGGTTCTCCACACTTAGCCATAGCTATCCCCAAATATATAGCTTTCTATAGATGTTCAATTATATTTAACCATTCTTTTCAATATCCATGAATTCAATTCAAAATTATATGATGATATCATTATCCACTGCTAAAGTCACCTCTTATTCTAGGTTGTAGAGAAGTGATATGTAGGATTCTGTAAAATTAGATTACACTCATCATTTTTATCCTATTAAATTAAATTGTGCCTCAATTGAAAAACATGGGTTGATATTTGGACTGGCAATTCCTCTCAAAGTATGTCTTAGTTCTCTACCATTCTTCTATTACCAACCCATTAAAATGCTGAGAAATTCAAGTAATAACTTCTGAGATGGGACAAAGAAAAATTTTAAACTGAGCAATTGGCTACCAAAGGTCACTAATAGTAAACTTTTCTATCTTTGATTCGATCAGGTGGAAAATATTACTAGAGTTCATATCTGCATTTTAAAGCACAATGAAATCAACATAGTAACCTTTAATGAAGTCAATAAAGCATAGAAAAACTCATAATTATCTTTAAGTGGCAGCAAACTGGAGATTTTAGGTGAATACTAACAGTGTCAAATGAAGACACACATTTGCTATGAATGTCACTGTCCTGTCAGTTCCATAAAATCACCTATATGGATTGAATTTTTTTTTTTTGAGACAGAGTCTCACTTTGTTGCCCTTGGTGGAATGCCATGGTATCATAGCTCACAGCAACGTCAAAACTCTTGGGCTCAAGTGATCCTCTTGCCTCAGCCTCGCAAGTAGCTAGGACTACAAGCGCCCACCACAATGCCTGGCTATTTTTAGAGAGGGGTTCTTGCTCTAGCCCAGGCTGGTCTCGAACCCATGATCTCAGGAAATCCACCCTCTTTGGCCTGCCAGAGTGGTAGGATTATAGGTGTGAGCCACCATGCCTGGCCTTCATTTCCCATTTTTAAGAAGATCAGGAAAAAATGGTTGGAAAAATGGTTGATTCTAGACCTGAGAGGGGAAATGTACAAAATAAGCATGAAGCATCTTTCCATAACACAAGAAAACACTTAAAAAAGGAAAACTTGGGCAGCGCCTATGGCTCAGAGGAGTAGGGCACCAGTACCATATGCTGGAGGTGGTGGGTTCAAATCCTGCCCTGGCCAAAAACTGCAAAAGATAAAAAAAAAAGGAAAACTCACAACGATGGGGTTATATCAAGGAACAAATGAGCCAATTGAAAGAGTGTCCAAAAAAAAAAAAAAGTAAGAGTGTCCAGTGGACAAAGGTAAAAGAATTTGAACAAGAAAATAAAGTAGTATTACATTATAACCCAATGTATAATGTAAATATCCATGAGTGCATACTGATGTAAATTGATAAATAAATAGAGAAGACACAAGTCTCTAATGGAGAAGAATTCCAAATAATTCATGAAATTATTCTACCCTTAAGAAGCCCTCTTAAAGTGTGGACTATGAATGACAACTTTCTTCCAAACACTACAGTATAAAAATAGAGGATAAAAAGAGTTAAGTTGATGGTGGAGAAAGACAAATACTACCTCAAGCCAGATGATCAAGGTCAAAATCAACAGTGACAAGTAATATTGGTATTTTATGCCCTCAATACAATATGATGAGAATGATATTTTTCCTTTGTATCCTTCTTCCCCAAAACATACTCTCATCGTACAACCACAAGAAAAATATTAGATAAATCCCAATTGAGAGACACTCTACAAAATGGACTTTGAACTGTTGAGGTCATCAAAACCAAGGAAAGTCTGAGGAACTGCCACATCCAAGAAGAGCTTAAGGGAACATGACAACTAAATGTAATGTGGTATCAGAGATGGGATCCTAAAGCAGAAAAAGGGCATTAAGAAAAAACTAAAGAAATCTGAAGAAAGTATGAACTTTAGTTAATAATAATGTCCCATTATTGGTTCATTAATTATCACAAATGCATAATAGTCATGGAATATGTTAATAAAAAGGAAACCTGGGAATAGACTATTACAGGAACTCTCTGTACCATCTTAGCAATAATTCTGCAATTCTAAAACTATTCTGAACTCTTAAAATTTATTTCAAAGCAAATAGTGGATTTTTATTATAATATTTATTATAGGAAGAAAAATCTAGAAACAAAATATATGCTCATCAGTGGGGAAATAATTGACTAAATTATAATAGCACAAGAATATTAAGCAACTCAAAAAATTATATACTTAAAAAGTGAGTGAGAACTCTATCAATTGACTCAGAGGGATTTCCATTATATGTTTTCAATAAAGAAAAGAAATTTCGGAGAAATCCATAATCCTTCGATTTCATGAGGGGAATGTCCCCATGTAAATATGTTTGTATAATTAAATAAGTAGGGAAAATATATCTCAGAATATACACTGATCTGTTCACATTGCTAAGAACAGGGGAATGAGGTAAGAAGGGAGAAGGGAAAAGAAGTAACAAGACCAAGGACATAAGCAGGCAGGGGAAGTAGCATTAATTAGTTCAATAATTCGTCAGAAGCTTATCACCTCTTACAACAGAGTGATGTTTTGTAAAAGCAATGTCATAAGCTTATCACCTCTTATAACAGACTGACGCTTTGCAAAGGCAACTTTAAATTTATGAAAACAAAAAACACAAAAAAGCAAATGGGGGGGAAGGAGGGAGGTGAAGAGAGACTTCCAGTTGGTAGGTTATAATGAGGGTGGAGCATGGAGAGAGCAAACAGGGAAAGAGTAGCAGAGAATATATTGTGAGTCACTGAGGCTGAATTACACCTACTTCTCAATTTGCCTAAGAGTTTCCCAGGTAAAAGAAAATATCCCTTATCACTAAAGGTGGGATCACAATGACTCCTATTCTGCCAAAATCCTGGGGATTCTAGATACCACAAACAGATTAAACATGTCATTTTTTCTCCAACACTCAGCTCCTCCCAAAAATCACAAAATTAATTCTTAGAGCATCTAAAAGGCAATTTATACACCACCTTGTTTCCCTGGCCCTTTGAACAATCGAGGCCTTGCCAGGGTCTTCCAAATGTCTTTGATGAATAAGTGACATAGCTTTGGCATCGAAGTCTACCAGATACAAAAATAGAAAAGGTCTGCATTTCCAAGAAGTTTAAATCAAAGAGTACAGTGCAGGTCCCTGGTGAGCGAGATCAAAGACTCCCAAAATGGCAGAATTCAATACCCAAACCAGTCTCTATCTGAGAGGCTAGATGATCCTAGCACTGGAATGGAAGGGGAAGGAAGGACATATTGTAGAATCTCTAAGAAAAAGAAATCAGCTTTCTGATCAGTATAAACATCTCACGAGTAAGAACTATGTCTGTGCTATCTCCCCCTATAGTACCCTGAAATTCAGGATGACTGTATATACAAGAGTTATATGCTGAATATTTAGACATGGTAGACTCAAAACTGCAAATTCTATGAAAGATTTCAACAACTTAGATATTTCCCAACAGCATTTGAAGCTATTTTCTATCAACAAGGAAGGAGAGACCTTGGCTTAAGCGACATTCAGGTAATTTTCACGGCTGGATATCAACATTGATATGGATGCCTATATGTAACAGTCCTTGCTAATATAAGATCCTAGAGCAGGGGTGGGTAGGAAGGAATAAGTCACAAAATCTTTGAAATAAGTGCACACAGTCTGGGAGTGGTGGCTTGTACCTATAATTCTAACACTCTGGGAGGTTGAGGAGGGTGGAATGTTGAGCTCAGGAATTTGAGACTACCCTGAGCAAGAGTGAGAACCCATCTCTACTAAAAATGGGAAAACTGGCCAGGAGTTGTAGTGGGAGTCTGTAGTCCCAGCTATTCAGGAGGCTGAGGCAGGAGAATGGCTTAAGCCCAAGAGTTTGAGGTTGCTGTGAGCTATGATATCCTGATAACTCTATCCACTCTACTCTCTCTCTCAAAAAAAAAAAAAAAAGCAAAAAAACCAAACAACAACAAAAAAAACACATAAATAAGCATACACAGTCAATGAAGTCCTATTTTATGAAAATCTGATAAGAATCTGCCGTGTAGGTCCAGTAGGTAATTAGAATTGAATTGAGGCTCCACTGCACCACAATCTTTCAAGAACATGTCTACCACATAATATGATGCACACCACCACACTCTCCACACCCAGTCAAAAGACTATCAGCCACACAACTGAACAACACTGTTACACACAACACTTACCTTAAAACACAAGTATAGAATCCACTGTCTTGTGCTTCTGCTGAGTGAAACCATATTGAATCTTCCTCTTTACTCATCCTGACCTCCGAAAAAATGATGGGCTCTTCCAAATCACCTTTGTTTTTGTACCACATAAGCCTGAGCCCAGTGCTCTGGGCCATGCTATAGTTGGTGCGAATATAACTGTAGAAAAGGGCACATTTCACTCGGACTGGTTCACCCACTAAAGCCATGTATGTCTTGAGATCCACCGACCAGTCAATGCAGCCATCCACTGAAAGAAAACCAGAAGATGTGTAAGATGCGGATGCAGTGAGCATTGTTGATAATAATCGTAAGAGCAGTAATCATTGCAAACGTGCACTGAGTCAGGTGCTTTACATAAATTATTACATTCCATCTTCCCAGACCGATTAAACGAGATTGATATCTCACTTAGATCTTAGAAAGCAGAACTTCTGCTCTAGCCCTGTACCTTTAAAGTGTTTTCTAATCCTCTGCAGCAACCCTCTGCTTGGAGTAGACCACATGCTCTAAGAAGTGTGGAAAACAAACGGGCTGAATTCCTCAAGGACTTTCCAACTCAGGGGAAAGTGCCCCAAGGAGTGTCTGCGTGACTACCCCTATGTGGAGATTCAGCAGTGCAGGTGGGCTAAGACAGTTAGATTCTTGATCAGTAGTATAAATTAGGGAAGTTAAGATAGCTCAAAGGGATGCACTTGTCCCCTCCTTCTCTCTGTAGACTTTATCTGGCCTTTTCAGAGGTTCCATTACCCTATGCTGCTGTTTACCCAACTACTGTCCTTTACTCAGCCTTTCTGGGGGTCTTGAGCTCCTCTTTCTTTTATCTTTAACTGCTGTGCACTTTTGCACTTTTACTCTGTTGTTGGACTCAATAAAAAGAAGACTGAAGGGGGCTGTAGTGTCTTGGGCTGCCAGCAGACAGGAAGTACTGTGTATGCCTCCTTGGGTTCACAGGCTTTCATGCACTAAATTGGTGGTAAAGTCTTGTGTTTCTCTGGCACCATCTCCTCTATCAGCCACCATCCCAGGTTGGAGTCCCCAACAAAGAAGTGCCTATAAGGTTATTCTAGGGTACACTTGCTCAGGTCCCAATTCCCACAGAGTAGCCTCACAACTGATTGATTTCAGCTAGCCACACAGTATTTCCTTCACATAATCCTGTGCATTAGACTGCTAGAATGACACTGACCTTTTGGTTTTAGGTGGCTCATAGACAGGAGCCCCACAAAACAAATACTGACCAGACACCTCTGCACACCTTAGGAGCAGTCTGGAGATTAATGCTCTTATTCTTATTTTACAGATAAAGACACTGAGATGCAAAGAAGTTAAATGACCTTGCCCAAGGTCACACATCTAAGAAGGGGTGGAAAAGCAGTCTTTGATTCCAAAGATTGTGTTCTTAACCTCTACCCTGTATTGCCTATGCCTATAATTGTGACAACAATTATTGTGTTATTTATTTGCTTTTGAGAAACTAAATGCCAAGGTTGAAAGCAGTGGCACCTAAAGTGATTATCTTCTATTATATACATGCCAGTTTTCCATGGTATGACCTATTAATATCAGATATTTAATCATGGGTCGATTTCTCTTTATACCCTTAGGCCTCCCTTGCTGCTTAGCTGGTGTTTGCTCATGGGAATATATTATATTAATGTCAGCTTTAATCAAATAATATAAAGTGAGTAAATCTACCATTAAAGAAAGCTATATACAGTAAATTCTGTCTTTCCCCAAAGGGTTAGAAATGAGATGCTGTGGCTAATTTCATATGCTCGTCAATATAATTACCGTCGATATTTTACCTTAATTTTCAAAAAATTTCACCAAATTATGCTATATCCCTTTATATTACTTGATTACTATTTGGAAAATAAATACTTCGTAAAATATATAAACACTGCCATTTTAAAATTATATGTTTTGCCTATAATTTTGTGAACTGATTTGTTTCCTTTTTTAGATTTTGAGGACTCTTATAACCCAGTGAGTGTAATCTTTTAACCTGAGTTGACAGGAAGCTTAGAGCTAAATGCAATACTCAAGTATAATGACTATCTTTCCTCAGAATTTTACTTTCTCTATAGGAGGAATTCTTGGACTGGGGTTCAAGGACACACAGAAGGAGGGTATCACCATAGGCTTCAAGGTTGTTGGCAAAATGATGTGCCTATTTCCATAGGTATGCTTTTCTGGGGAGATTTTCCACACCTCTTTATGAGACCTGCTGAGGGGACTAAGGCCCCCAAAAGTTTCTGAACTCTGGTTTATGATCCCCCCTCAACTTCATTCTTCTCTGTCCTGCTGGGTATGGGCTGTTACTATAAACTGCCTCAACTCCTTTAATGGTATGTGAGGCATTCATTAGAAATAATAAACAATTAAGTCACTTTAAATTTATACTGAAATTAGGTTAATTATACTGAAAGGCATTTGAACTTTTTTTGGTGGGGTGGGGGGTGTCTCACTCTGTCACCCAGGATAGAGTACAGTAGCATCAACTTGGCTCACATCACCCAGGACTCCTGGGTTCAAGTGCTTCTCCTGCCTCAGTCTCCCAAGTAGCTGGGACTAAAGACCCAGGCCACTATACCTGCTTAATTTTTCTATGTTTTCTAATGACAGGGTCCCATTCTTGTTCAAGCTAATCTCGAACTCCTGAGCTCCAGCAATCCTGTCTCGGCCTCCCAGAGGACTAAGATTACAGGTATGAGCCAGACATTCAAACTTGCTCTGAGGAGTCACAGGTACCAGATCATCCCTATGGATTTTGAGGACCATGTTGGACTGTTAAAGCCAAGAGGGTAGAGTGGATTGGACTAAATGTGTACTGACACTGGCTATCCCTTAGAGGCAATTTTTTTTATTCCCTCCATACTTATTTACCTGTCATATGCCATTCTCATAACTGGCAAGAATGGAGGGGAGGGGAAATCTATATCCGTTAAACTTTCCACGTAATGGGAAATTATTAGTGAAATATATCTGGATTAAATGTAATTTTAATATGTATTGTTTTATCATCTTTAAATGGATTTTATATTATTCCTATGTATGGATTACCTGTGCTACTGTTCCCATATATTAACACAACCAAGTGATAATGATATAAATATTTGTAAGAAAAAATGTATTGTCTCATGGCTGTATTTTAAAAGTAGATTTAGGGTGGTGCCTCTGGCTCAAAGGAGTAGGGCATTGGCCCCATATGCTGGAGGTGGCAGGTTCAAACCCAGCCTAGGCCAAAAACTGCAAAAAATAAATAAATAGATAAAATAAAAGTAGATTCATAGAAACAAAGAAAACATAGGGACAATTTAAAAACTTCAATATTTCAGGTTTTATTTTCCCATAACCTTAAGGTGCATAGCAAGTGATTTTGAATTAACAAATTTGATTTGGCAAAATATATTGACATCCTGTCACTGACTACTTGATAGAAATAATCTGAAATGTATTTCCCGTTTGCTCCCTAAATCCTCTGAATGATCTGTTGCATAATCTACACCTTTACAAAGTTAACAGTCTAGTTTGGTCTGTTTATAGTAAGACACGGTTGGTATTGAAGTTAATTAAAAGATCTTCTCCTAAGTTACAACACGCATGCTCAGGGTGGCACCTGTGGCTCAACAAGTAGGGCGCCAGCCCCATTTACTGGAGGAGGCAGGTTCAAACCCGGCCCTGGCCGAACACTGCAAAAATAAACAAACAAACAGAAAACCAAGCATGCTCAGTGGCAGCTTAGGACATTTCATTACCATTGCAGTTATAGCTTTATCATACAGACCAGGAAAAAACACTGGTAATTCATTTCCTTTTAAGTGCTATCTGAACACTTAATAGACTAAAGAGATTCATGGTCCCTTGTCTTCTGTTCCCTTGCTTCAAGTATCAGAGAGAGAGTGTTTAATTATAAAGTAGTCAGTCAATAGCCAGACAACAGAAATGCAAGAATGAGGAAAATAATTTCTAAACATTACCCCCTTTATCCTTTTCCCTTACAGTTTATAGTACATAGTTACAATACCAGGTATTTCAAGGAAACTGAGAGGGGATTTTTCCCATAAAATATACCAAACGTGTGATACCAGGGATCCATAAAGGCCCACCTGATACACCAAATATTTTCCTACACTAAATTTTTACCAGTACAAATCCATACAAGGTGAGGCATTGGAGCCTAATATCTAAAGAGCATTTGAACACTATTAGATTCCAACAAGGTTGAATGATTTGTTTTTATTAGATTATTATTCTTACTAACCCAAGAACAGGGAAAGAGGAAATAGAACAGGACATCACACATTGATTTTTTAGACTTGGGACTAGTGCATATTATTTAAGCTACTAAGAAGCACAGACTGAGGTAAGGGATCTCAAAAAACAGGGGGCGAGCCAATGTGAAGGGACTGAACATCTTGTGGTTGACAGAGAAGAACGAGAGGTGTCAGAGGGCCACAGAAAGGCAAAAAGGGGTGAAAGATTACATACAACTGAATTAACCAAGTGTCACCAAAAGTTTTACACACGAGTCACATTTCTGTCACAAAGTGTTTGTGATAACATGCCCTATTTTCACAGCTCCTTGCATGCTGATTCTCCATATATATTTGGCAAGTAAATGAATGAATAGATCTGTGATGCAGCGGATAAAGATGCAGGCTACAGCCAAGTTGGGGACATAGTGGAACTCAGCAGACCATGGAGGGTGCCAACCTGTGAGTTTGACCTTATGAGCAAAGGCCTCCAATCCACAGAGCTAATCAGCCCTGTTCTGGTCATAACTCAACTGGCATCTGTATAAGTGAGTGCACTGCCTGACTCCTGAGAAGTGTTTTCTGGACAGAACAGCTTCTCCCACACGTGGTTTTGATAACTGGGGCTCTCTAACAAGACACAAATGTGAATGGAGGCACTGCAGGAAGGGAGATGTTTTCCCCTCCAAATAGTGAAATTCTGCACTTGGACTGAAGCCTACTGCAGAGCAAACTTCATTGAAAGTATAAGTGAGTTCATAACATTCTGCCCTCTGTTTCAAAATCATTGTGCGGTTATAAATATTTCTGTCCCTCCATTTGACAATACCTATTTCTACATTATCCTTTCTCTGTTCATTCTTGAGCCTTATGAATAGCAAGAAATTCAAGTATTTAAAAGAACAATTGTGGTTTTTAAGATTCTCATCTCTACTCCCTTGATTTAGATTTCTATAGGGCTCGCAAAGTTATTACATTTGGTTTAGTCTTATTGGCAGAAATGCTTTAATATCTAAGCTCTCTAAAACAATTATAATGGAGTGAAGGAAGCCACTTCTTTAAAACCCAGGTCTCTACTTTAATCATGTTTAATTCCAATTTTCAGAACAAGTGTATTCTTAAGGAGTTTGACAAGAAGATTCATAAGAAAAAAAATAGAAAGGGACTTACCAGCAACCATGCAATTTATTTTGCTATGAGGAGATTAAAAAACTAGTGTAATCCCCTGCAAAGTGCCCTGGGTGGCTCCAGCAAACCCATTTTGCCTCTTTATAAATACACCTCCTGATTTCCCTTTAATACAACCAGGGAGAGAATCCTACCATACCTACCTGCTGTAAAAACAAAGCCTTATGAAATTTTATAAATTGTCATAAAAAGATATTATTATCAATAACATTATCCTATATTAGGGGGAAAAAGAATATTGAATGAAGCAAATTAGAGCATAATAACTATGATTACCACAATTTTTTATTGGGTGATATGATATACAGCTATGTACAAGATTGCTGATTCTGGATTTTTAGCCCAAATTGCAATTCTGTTAGGTAAAATAGCTACTTCGCTACTTCACATGTGAAAAAATATTCAACCTCCAGATAATTCAATGACATTTGTTTCCATCTAAGTCGTTTTCCTGGGCTATATCCCATACTATTTTATTATGTGCTCCTGGTTACATTCATTTGTGAAAGCAGACGTTTTAACTAGGTCAACTAAATCTTGTTTATTTTTACCACCAGCTCTTCTGTTTGAGAGTCACCAGGGCAATTGTTGGGGGCAATTCAGTAAATTACCACTAGAGGGAGAGCTGTACAAGTTTTTGTGTAGCAATACCATTTTCCTCACCTCTCAAACTATGGGGTTTGTTACATATGAACCTCTGGTTTCTGGGGAAGGATCACAGGAACCTGTGGGGATACAACCCTGTAGGTGACAAAAGAAGCCAAAAGTTGAGAATGCAGCTGAGATCTTGCTCAAACTGGGGACCCAGGCTTCACACACGTACTTGGTAAATGACCAAGCCCAGAAAGGTATAACAGCAGCAGCAGCTGTGGTTATTATTCATTAAGTCCTTGGCACAGAGCAGCTAAACACTGTGCTAGATGTTCTGCACACAGTTTTCTCATTTCATTACAAGGTTGGGAGGGAGGGACTCATTCTTTCTATTTTATTTATGAGGGAAAAATTTCAGAGATTTTAAGTCACTTGCTTAAGGTCACAGAAGTTGTGGTGGCACAGGTCAGACTATAACCCAAATAAGTTGGACTGCAGAACCTATAATGTTACTGTCCGTTCTGTGTATTCCTTGCAATATTTCTCTCCCCAGCTCATAAGTCAGTAAAAAATAAACATCAGCTCTCCAAATTGCCATCTGTATTCCACAGAATTCACGCCTATCCAGTAGAGTAGTCCAATCTAAGTGATATAACATACTTATCAAATAATATGTGGCAATTATTTATCTATGAATTATAGTGCTTATTAATGAATACTAATTTGTGTACCTGATGTAACTCCAAAGATCATATCTAACCTTTAGATAAACTTTAACTGACCCGTATCAATCTGTTTATTGTACATTATACTTCTTGAATACAACATTATGCTCCCCATTCCAATATTATATCTAATATTCCAATATTAGGGTATTTCAATGTGGGAATGGAATGTCTTCTATTTCTCCCTTCGAGTCCCCTCTTACAAAGACAACTTTATTTTTATTTATACCCAGCACAGGGACTCTGTCTGCCTCAAGTGCGCACACTAGAGACAAGTCGAATTCTCTAATTTATAATACCCCAGTTATATACATACAATAAATGATTATTGCTTTAGGTTTTTGAAAGCAGGTTTACATCTTATATGATTTGGAATATATGCTTTCCTTTCACACATTCACCCCCTACTATTTGTCAATGGGAAAGTTCTCCCTAAATGAAGTTCTTCATCTCAATTGAACCTAGTTATTATGCTTAATAACGGGCTGACAACTGTCTTCATTTCCCTCTCATTACAGGATCTGTGTGATGCTTTGTCAAAATCATTCTTTTGATCTTTATCCAATGAATGAGCCCAATTATATTCCTGAGGAAAAGCCACCGCGAGGCGTTCTATAACCCACTCCTCAATTTGTGATTACCTAAGGCCTAATAAGTCTCCCTGGGAATTAGACACTAGCCAGGAGCTATTCCCAGATAAACTGATGTTAATGAAAATATGATTGTGGGAGGCAGGATACTCGTACTGCCCACCAGTCCCTGAAGCATGCTTTCCACAACTCCCTCAAATCTAGGAAGCTTGGCAGTGAGCTTTTCTCCCCTGCCAAATCTGCTCTGCCTCCCATGTTTGCAGTCATCCCCCAAACTTTGGGAGTCATCCCTAAATCTTGCTTTCCCTTTCCATTCATCTCCCCCTATTCCTCCCTTGACATTAAGCCTTGCAATTTCTCCAAAGTTACTCAAATATGTTGAGAAGGGACACTAAGAAAGAGGCTTCAAGGGGGGTAGGAGGAAAGCATGGTCTGATGAACCACGAAGTCTAGAAGGCCCATAAGAATATGGGTATAAAGTAACCTGGGTAACCAATGACCAAATAGAAAGAGACAAACCAATAAGAAAGGGCAATACTGCTGGGAGGCACAGAGAAGCCAATCAATGACTTGCAATCAATTTCAAAGGGAAAGAAGAGGATATTAATGCCCTGGCAGGCCTTTATGGTGCCATCTCTCTCAACTTTTCTCCTTCATGAGAAGGACTTACTTCCAATTCCCTTTGGAAGTGCTCTAAATATTCTTTGTTCTTCCTAAATAAAATCTCTCTTCGTTACTCTGAAACTTTGTAGGTTACTTTTGCTCTATCCACACATAAAGAACTGTGCCACTTCAGTTTTATTTTCAGTCTCCACTCACTGTTGCTTTCACTAACCACCATGCCTCAACTGAACTTTCTAGATCAGCCAAGTAATTGAACCAGGTCAACTGGGTTCAGGGAACCAGGACCTCCAATTACGAACATCTGCCCCCTCGTTCTCTATCTTCAAACTTAGTCAAGGCCTTTCTCATATCTTGTTTGGACGTTTTCAACACTGTTTTCAACTTTATTAAGTTGTAATTAACAAAGAAAAACTGTGTATATTTATGGTATCACATGATGTTTTGATATACGTATACATGGTAAAATGATAAAATCAAGAAAATTAACCTAGGCATCATCTCCCATAATTATCATTTTTGTGGTGAAAACATTTAAGACCTAGTCTCTTAGGAGTTTTAAAGTATACATTAACTAGAGTCAGCATGCTGTACTTAACACTGTTGAATATACTCCTTCTGTCTGAAACTACATACCCATTATACAGAATTGTCTGCATTTGCCACTCCCAACCCTAGAAACCATCATCAGATTCTCTACCTCTATCAGTTCGACTTATAAATGAGATCAAATAGGTGACTGGCTTATTTCACTTAGCATAGCACCTGGCAGGTTCATCCATGTTGTCACAAATGACAGGAAAAGGACAGGAATTCCTACTTTTTAAATGGTAGATAGTATTCCATTGCTTAACTTTATACACACAAAAATCGGAACACATACACTTTATACACGTTCTTCATTCATTTGGTGGTGGACACAGTTTGATTCCATATCTTCTCAGTTTTGAGGAATGCTGCAAAGAACACTGGAATGCAGATAACTCTTCAACATACTGTTTTCACTTCCTTTACAAAAATGCCCAGAAGTAGGATTCCTGGTTCATATGGTAGACCTATTTTTAATTTTCAGGAAATCTCCATATTCTTTGTAATAATGGCTAATGTAAATTCATTAGCCATTATTAAGAGTGTACAAGGGTTTGCTTTACTTCACATCCTCAACATTTATCTACTTTTTTAATTTTCAGGAAATCTCCATATTCTTTGTAATAATGGCTAATGTAAATTCATTAGCCGTTATTAAGAGTGTACAAGGGTTTGCTTTACTTCACATCCTCAACATTTATCTACTTTTTTATCATTCTCATCTTAACAGAAGCAAGATGATATCTCATTGTGGTATTAATTTGCATTTCCCTAATAATTAGTGATGTTTTTTTCCCCCATATCTCTATTGGCCATTTGTGTATCTTCTTTTAAGAAATTTCTCTTCAGGCTGGGTATGGTAGCTCATGCTTATAATCCTAGCACTATGGGAGGCTGAGGTGGGTGGATTGCTTAAGTTCAGGAGATCCAGATTGGCCTGAGCAAGAGCAGACCCTGTATCTAAAACTAGTCCGGCACTATGACAGGGACCTGTAGTTTCAGGTACTGGGGAGGCTGAGGCAAGAGGATCACTTGAGCCCAAGACTTTGAGGTTGCTGTGAGCTATGATGCCATAACACTCTACAGAAGGCAACAAATGAGATTCTGTCTTAGGAAGAAAGAAATGTGTCTTCAGGATATTAGCTGATTTTTTTTATTTGAGTATCTGTTTTCTTGCTATTGAGTTGTTGGAGTTTCTTACATGTAATTTTGGATATCAGAATTATCTCATCATCTGTATAGTTATCAGATATATGGTTTGCAGATGTTTCATCCCATTTCATAGGCTGTCTCTTCACTTTGTGTTTGTTTCCTTGGCTATATGGAAGCTTTGGGGTTTGACACAGTTTCATTTGTCTATTTTTACCTTTGTTAACTGTGCTTTTGGGGTCATATTAAACAAATCATTGCCCATACAAATGTCAAGAAGTTTTTTTCTCTATGTGTTATTCTAGTAGTTTTATAACTTCAAATTACATTTAAGTCTTTAATCTTTTTTTTTTTTAGAGACAGAGTTTCACTTTGTCACCCTCAGTAGAATGCTGTGCCATCACAGCACACAGCCACCTACAGCTCTTGGCCTTAGGTGATTCCTTGCTTCAGCCTCTTGAGTAGTTGGGACTATAGGCATCCACCACAACACCTGGCTATTTTTTGTTGCAGTATGGCCAGGGCTGGGTTTGCACAAGCCACCCTTGGTATATGGGACTGGTGCCCTACTCACTGAGCCACAGGTGCCACCCTCTTTTGAGGGGGTGCCGCCCATCTATTTTGAGTTGATTTTTGTATATAATGTGAAATTAGGGTCTATTTCATTCTTCTGCATATGAATATCCAGTTTTCTGAGCATCATTTATTGAAAAAAAATTTTTTATTTGTTTTCCCTATTGTGTACTCCTTGCACTTTTGTCAAATATCAGTTGACTTTAAGTATATGGATGTATTTTAGAGCTCTCTGATCTGTACCACTAGTCTAGATGTCTTTTTTATGCTAATACTATGTGGTTCCAATTACTGTAGATTTGTAGTATATTGTGTGAACAGATAGTACGATACCTCCCAGGTTTGTTATTTTGGTTCCCTTGTTTTAGCCTTCCAGGATTTTTTGTGCTTTCATACAAATTTTAAAATATTTTTTCTTATTTTTGTAAAAATGGTACCGGAATTTTTACAGGAATTTTGCATCGAACTGATAGATTATTTTGAGTAATATAGTAACTTTAACAACATTAATTCTTTCAATCTATGAACATGGGCTATCTTTCCATTTACTTGTGTTTTTTTTAATTTCTTTCATAAATGTTTGATAGTTTCTGATCAGCTCCCTGATTAAATTTATCCTTAAATATTTGGTTTTTTGAGACATTGTGTCAGTATGTCGCCCTGGGTAGAGTGCCATGGCATCATACCTCACAGCAACCTCAAACTCGGGCTTAAGTGATTCTCTTGCCTCAGTCTCCCAAGTAACTGGGACTACAGGCACCTGCCACAATAGCCTGCTACTTATTCAATTGCAGTTGCCATTATTGATTAGGAGGCCCAGGCCGGGCTCAAACCCACCAGCTTTAGTGTGTGTGGCTGGCACCCTGCTCACTGAGAAAGAGGCACCAAGCTTATTCTTAAATATTTTTTAATGCTATTGTAAACAGGTTTTGAAAATTTAGGGGAGTAGTTTGATGTTAGTGTCTAGAATGCTACAGATTTTGTATCTTGTTATTACAATATCCTTCTAAATAATATTTTAAATTTTCCATTCCAATCTGTTTTTGCACTGCTACCAAAGTAACAGTTTTTGTATAACAGTATCTTTTTATACTCAAAACATTCAGTGAGAAGTTTTTTAGCTTTATCAGGTCCATTTATTTATTTTCGTTGTTGCTGTAATTACTAATAGGTCTTCTTCATAAAACCTTTCCCCAGGTTGACATCAATAAGAGTTTTTTCTCACACTTTCTTCTAGTGTTCTTATTACATGACTTAGATTTAAATCTTTTATTCAACATGAGTTAATTTTTGCAAGTAGTGAGAAGTGTAGGCCCAGTATCAGTCTTTTACATATGGCTAACAAGTTCTCCCACCACCATTTGTAAAATAGGGATTCGTTTCATCAATGTATACTCATTTGGTTTATCAAAGATCAGATGGCAATATGATTCTGGTTTCATCTCTATGTTCTCTAGTCTGTTCAGCTATGGACACAATCAACATAGCAAATAGAAAACCGGCACAAAGGGAGAAGACATTTGCATGTTACCAATCTGAGAAATGGCTGATAACCAGAATCTAAGAAGAAATCAAACAGACCAGCAAGAGTAAACAATCCTGTTAATTACTGGCAAGAGATATGAACAGAACATTCTCCCAAGAAGACAGACAAATGGCCATCGAACAAATAAAAAAGTGCTCATTGTCCCTAACCATCAGAGAAATATAAATAAAAACCACTTTGAAATGTCAGCTAACCCCAGTGAGAATAGGTGTGAGTGCAGAGAAGGGAACCGTTATATATTATTGATGGGATTGCAAACTAATACTGTCTTTTTGGAAGGAAGTATGGAGAATTCTCAAAGAGCTAA
Organism: Galago senegalensis; assembly: GCA_963575145.1. Classification (NCBI taxonomy): domain Eukaryota; kingdom Metazoa; phylum Chordata; class Mammalia; order Primates; family Galagidae; genus Galago; species Galago senegalensis. Next base: position 22,349 of record CAUYTI010097374.1, read on the forward strand.
AGGTATCATTTATCCTATAATCTCATTACTAGGTATCTACCCAGAAGAAAAAAATAATTTTATCACAAGGACATTTGCACTTGAACATTTATGGCAACTTGATTGACAATGGCAAAGATGTAGAAACAATACAAGAACCCACCAACCTATAAATGGATAAACTATGGCATATGTATAACACATATTAAAAAGATGCAGACTAGGGAGATTAGCCCACATCACAAAATCCCAAATGTGGAAGTGCTGGCATGGATGTAAAGAGAATGGAACACTTTTCACACTGTTAGAGGAATTGCAGACTAATACAACCACTATGGAAAGAAATATGGAGAAAGAAATGAAAGTTGACCTTCCTTTTAATCCCACAATCTCCTTACTAAGTATCTACCCTAAGGTGACGGGTGGTGGGGTGGGGCACTTAATTAAAAATTTGGTCTATATAGAGCAACAAAAAATTTCATAGAATGCAAAAATAGTATTGTAATATACATTTTTCTAATTTCAACGTAAGTACAATTTACAAATATAATACACTAAAAAAAATTATGTATAGGGTGGTGCCTGTGGCTCAAAGGAGTAGGTTGCTGGCCCCATATGCTGAAGGTGGCAGGTTTAAACCCAGCCCTGGCCAAAAAAAAAATTATGTATAGTATTATTTTATTCTTTGGCATATTTCTCATTTGAGTGAATGTTTTTAGTAGATTGTTGTCGTTGTTTAAAAGATCATGAAATTTTTCACAAGAATTTGTTAAATTATATTTCACACATAAAATGGCTTTCAAAGTCTCAACACTTAATTGTGATTTTTCTGATGTCCACACTTTATTTACCATTGAAAAATCATGTTCAGTTGCAGCATTAGTTCCTGGTAAGGACAGCATGTATCCCACTATTTTTAGTGCATTATTGTATGGAACATGGTT